>VDFB02193867.1:710502519-710530373 GCA_007258455.2 Sequoia sempervirens | reverse complement strand
TTCCTTCCCAAACTCAAGCTTCTCTTTCTGCTCCAGCACAGAACTTACCTGCATCTTTGCTTCCGCCACAAGCAGGTAATTCGCCTCCATTCCCAGCACAAAATGTACCTGCTCTGCATCCCCGGCAAGCTGGTAGTTCACCTCCATTCCCAGCTCCACAAACTCAACAGTCGGTCCCTGTTCAAGCTCATGCACCTTCACCTTTAGGAGCACAACAGGTACTACCGTCAACTCCATCTGTACCAAGCGAGCCTTCATATCAAAGTTCACTTCACCAATCTTCTGCACCCCCACCACCTCCTCCACAACCTCACCAGTATCAAATTCCCTCTCACATGCAGCAAGTGCCTCCAAGTGCTATTCAGATGCCTGCTTATTCCCAAAATCCTCAACCACAGCAGCCATCAAAGCCTGTGTCACATACGTATAGTCAACCTGATCAGGCTCCTAATTTGGTTCAGCACATTCCCCATTCACAAATGCCAGCTCCTGTGCCCCAAGGTAATTATGGACCAGAACCCCCTTATATGCCTGCAAATTATGGAGGGCCCAGTTTGCAACAGCAACCCCAGCCAGTTCCATCTCCACAATTACCAGCACCTCAAAGATATACTGGGGGCCAACAGGCATATGAACCCTCTTTTGGAAGAACTAGTTCAGGTCCTTTGCCGTTTCCTCCAAATTATGGTCCAGGCCTTTCAGGCCCCACATATGGTGATTCTCAATCTTACAGTGCACCTCCTTTTCGGTCGTCACATCAAGATTCAGCCCCAAGTGGTGGCAGTGGTCATCCAAGATTACCTACTGCAAAGCCCTTGCAACATTCTTTACCAGTGGCAAGCAGCATAAGTGGTTCGCCTTCAGGTAGCCCGTCATCGTCAAATAGGGTTCCAGTTGATGATGTGATAGATAAAGTTGCATCAATGGGTTTCGCAAGGGAGCAAGTGAAAGCAGTGGTTCGGAAGCTTACAGAAAATGGACAGTCAGTTGATTTGAATATCGTTCTGGACAAACTAATGAATGGTGGCGAAATACAGCCACAGAAAGGCTGGTTTGGTCGGTAAATGATGCAAGAACTGTTTGGCTTCAGAATCCAGAGTGGAATCATTATTATTTGTGCAAAAATTCATCACAGTTTTAAACTAAGAGTCTCGTATTTTAAAATGGACGATTGACTTGAAAATGTGTTTAATCATTTGTTAATTGGTTTGCATTGTGGGATATATTTATGGAACCTTCATTCTGTGAAAGTTCAGAATATTGGTTGATTTGGTTTATGTAAATAAGGCCTATTTCCAATATGGAAATGTATAGAAAGATTTGCACCATTGTAAGGCAAAAGTTACATTATGATCTGCAACAACTATAGCAGCGCTAGTTTTGGTAATTTGATCTTGTATTGATTTGGCAAGCCCCGTCTCAATGCAATGTAACAATGCTCTTAAGTTGAAATTTCATGCTGAAATCAGATATAATGCTCTGTAGGAGAGGGAAACTGAGTAAACTTTCTGTCTTTAATAGTGCTATACAGCTCTTAAAACTAAATTTATATTGGAATCACCGATAATGAGCAAGATGCTCTAGGGGACAACTAATACATGGGTACAAAAGTTTATTATCTAATATAGGTCTGCCATCAAGAGGATCTAATACTCTTTAACCGAGATGATATAAGGACACGACTAAAGTATAGGAGCAATTGTATACCATCTCTTAGCTATCAAATATATAGGTTTGACGTCAAGAGGATCTAGTACTCTTTAATCGAGTTGTTATGCAATTAATTTTATTGCTTTGGGCTTTACATTTATTCATTTTTCTGATAATTAATTATACAAATATTTGAGAAAAAAGAAAAAAACCTGCAAGCCTTAACTGGGTAAGAAAGAGTTTGTTTTGTCAAGTAGAAGCTTAGCAATGAACAATGTATTTTTTGTGAAGTAGAAGCTTAACAATGAACAATGACTAGGGTTTATTATTAAGTATAATTACTTCTGAATTGAGAAGGTGAGTGATAAATTCATGTTGTGTGCGATTGCAAGAGAAATTGATCTATTTTTGGCAAACTAAAACTAGAGCTTGCTAGGAAAGACAACTGCATATGAAAACAAAGATGGAGAGACAATTAATTGGAATAGTAGAGACAATTAATTAGAACCATTCCAACTACTATTAGGTACAATTTGGCTTCTATCTTGCTAATTAATATTATGTAGAATCATGCTTATTTGTAGTATATACAATAATTTGAGAACCAACTAGTTAAACTAACAATTGTTGCAAATATGGTTTGTTTACTTGTTTGTTATAACTGTGATTGAACCTAATGTTAGTTGGCAAGTCAGAAGCCAAATTGTAAATAATAATAGTTGGAAAGACAAAAGTAATTGCCTTTTCGACTCTTTATCATTAGCATTTTGTTTTTCTTAACAAGGTCTAGATTTTAGTTTGTCAATCATATTTTCTTTTTTGGTACACTTTGATTTAGCTGGAGGTATGCTTAAGTGATGTTGAAGAGATGAAGTTCTTCATGATAAGTATTTTCTTTGCTTTGGAATTAAAGTTAATGTATTTTCTTTACAGGAATTGGTACTTAAAAATCATATCATGGAATGAGCGAACTTGTAAAATTTGTGGAACCTAAGAACTTGATAATAAGCGCTATTCACTTTATTCCATCTTCACTTCAGTAAGGTTTAGGTAATTTTACTCAGCTTTTCTACAATGTTCAAATTTAAAAATAAACGAGTTGGGGGGGGGAGGGGGTGTGATGACGAAACAATAGTAGTACATCACGAATGTGAAGGCAAATAAATGAAAATGAAACCTTTATTAAAATCTTAAATAGATTGCACATATGTGAACCCTTAATTATTGAGGAACTTAGACATCCTTATACCGAACAAAAAAAACATGCAAACTAAGCGAAGACTTTGCATGCAATTTGTCCTTGCTTCCAACCTCGGTGACTAAATCTACTCTTAGAACAAAATTATTAGCCCAAGTGCCAACCTCAAATGGCAAGCTCCTCAGCTCCTCAAACATGGAAAATGCATCATTTTGTAATTGATCACAATGATTTATGGATTTCACATGTAACAGATAAGGGAAAGGGGCCTATAGTGGGTAGAGGTCTAATGGCGGGTATAAAAGTAGGCCCGATTGGGCCCCATAGTAGGTAGACTTGATATTCAGAAAACATATTCAATTGCAAAACACTTTTATCCATAAAGTACACAAACTAACAAATCATGTGATGCCACATCAGCGCACCAAGAATACATGACTTAGTGGCCCAGTATCGGTCACACCTTTTTCTTGGGCCTTTTTGGATACCTTATAAAAAGCGTGCTGATGTGGCATCATATTTGATGATGTGGGCTTGAAACCAATTTTTATAAGCAGGGGACTTGTCAAATAAGCTGCCGTACAAATTTAGGAGTGATTTGAAATTTTCACATAAGACTTTGAGAAACCCAAAATTGGGGTGGACCACTATAGACCCCTCTTCCTTACCTCAAATAAACTTTAGTGTCTAGATTTTTGAGATAATTGACACTTCAAAGAGTTGAATTGAGCTTAAACCATCACTTCAACTTCTTGCCATAGTTAATTGATCATTTGCAAAAACATTATGAATGCATAGATAATTGGTGACAAATGAACATGTTACCACGTCAAAACTAAACTCATGATTGCATGACTTTAGAAAACTTGGTATAAAAGTTTGTGCACGGATTTGTGTGACAAATAAAAGTTTAGTTGGGGATTTTTGTTTCAATCCAAAGGTGTTTGCCAACTTGTATGGTAGTATAGAATCGAGAAACGGTTTTGTAGAGGTTTGCACATAATGCATAGGCAGCTTGGCATAAATTAAAATTTGCGAAGTTCACCAAATTATACATTTCACCAAACTTGGGTACCAAAAGAACAATTGCCGAGGTGCTCACAAATAAAAAGCTACACACAAAGGTTGCATAAAAAAAAAAAAGGTGAAAGGTGCAAGGTTGTCCGGTACCACCAATCACCCAAAATAGGCATACAACAAAAAGATGCAATGAGACGTGGATATGAATTGTATGTGATGCAAGGTTGTTTGATCTTTAGGATGTTCTTTCTTGCATTAGATATTTTAGGTATTTTTTTTAATATGAAGCTCAAATTATGTTTGTAGAAAAGATTGATTATCCGTCAAAGTTGATTTAGTTTTCCTTTAGAAATTCATATCCTCTTTTGACTCTTTATCCTTCTAACAAATTAGATATTTCTTGTACTTGCTTTGTTAGGTTTTCTTGTTAAAGTGTAAATCTAAAATCTATGTATTTTTCTCATTGTTTCATATGCATTTGTTTCTTCTAATCTTGTCCTCCTTGCAATTGTGACCTCAAACCATATGCCAGCTCAATTTCATATGCATTTTTTGAGAATATGTGCAAGACCTTACAAGTACTAATCTTCGTGGGATTGAATTTTATTATTTGCTTCTTGGGTATTTTCTCCTTCAAATGAACCATGACTAACTCTAGAGTAAGTCTTTCCTTTTTATACTCATTTGCTTATGCCTTATATTTGGCCCTACTTTCTTACAACTTTTTTTAATTTGTGCGCAAACCTCCTTCATGTGTTACACAAAGTCCTCAATGTTTGCATTAATACAATCTTCTATTCACAATATATTACTAACACCCCTTGGAGATGTTCCATATATTGCTTGGTATCTTAGTATGTTCCCTATAGACTTGTTCATTGAATGTTCGTATTCAAAATATGCTTGCCCCAACTTGGAATCCCATTGCATAGAAGTCTATCCCACCAATCACTTGAGTATGTTGGCAATAACTTGATTGACAACCTTTTTCAATCCATTCATCTCAAGATGATATGCAAAATTGTGATTGAGTTATGTGCCCAATTCCTTCCACAAATTACACCATAAAAATTTCTTAGGAACTTTGTATCTTAGTTTGAAGTAACACTTCACAACAATCCAACCAACACAACTTTATTAGCTAACAAGTTTACAATTATGGATGCATCATTCAACTTCTTACAAGGAATTAAGTGCACAATTTTTGAAAACATATTAACAATAATAACGATGGAGTCATTACTCTTCTATGTGCTCAACAATGCAAGTTGAAGTCCATGGACATTTCCTCCCATGAGTTGTCTAACATGCACAAAAGCATATGCAACCATATATTCTACATCACTTCTACTACCAAACATGTTCTACATATTTCAAAAAATCTTCTAACATCCTTGTGCAAACTTAGTTGGTAACACTACTCTAGTGAGGCTAGCATCTTGTTTGTGCCAAAGTGGTCTCTAAGTCTACCACCATGCAACTTGTGAATGAGATTCTTTCTCATTGAATTGCACAAGATACACAATTGTTGTCTCTTGCACAAGTACTCTTGCATGAAATAATCTTCAAATGGGCCTCTTCTACCGGCCCATGAATTTTTACATGTGTGCCATGTATCTACAAAATTGGGATTTATGACAAATTCTCTATTATCACCATGCCAACTTGTTCATTTGTCTTTGTTGACAACAACTCCCACCTCCTACTCAAGATGTTTGCAACTCCACTTGCTCTACAAGCATGACACTTCAACACAAAAGAGTAACACACAGTAACACACCTCATCTGGCTTTGGTTTAGCTTTGGTCAAGTGATCAACAATAACCAAAATGACCTATTTAGTCCTCAACATTAGAAGCTCAAAAATAAATCCATAGAAATATTAGTCCAAGTCTGACCTAGGATAAGAAGTGGCTACAATTTTTTTAGGGATTTCATACTTTTTCCTTTATTTTATTGACACATCATATTCTACTACAAAGACCTTGACATTTTGCTTAAGGCCATCCCAAAAAGAATGTTAGTTTGTGGTGACTGATCATGTTGCGTTTAATATTTTGGTGACTTCGATAGTCACGTTTAAAGGAATTTGTTATTATTTTTAATTGAAAACTATTTTATAACTGTGAAAATAGGTTGATTCTTGTTGGCTGTGAATTTGAAAGGTCATGGGACTTGGATGTGAGTGCTACATATTAGCACATAGCAATAGGTTATGTTGCGAATGAATGTGAATGAGCACATAACATGTTATGTTGCAGAGGTGAATGTAAATGAAGAGTTTTGTAACTTGGTTAAATTGTTGATAATATAAATGAGTGGATGACTATTTTTGTGAATGTAGCCCACATTGGGTGAACCACATTAAATCTCTTTGTATTGTGTAATTGTTTTTTATATTTTGCTATCTACATTATAATTGGTGTTATTTAATTGCTCCCGCCTACCTATAAATCCTAACAATTGGTATCATAGCGGTGTTGTTTGGTCATTTGGTAAGAGAGTTTCAAGTTTGAGTGGAAGTAATGTCTAAAGAAGGAAAATTTAAGGTCAAAAAGTTCAATGGCCAAAATTTTCAATTATGGAAATTATAGATGAAAGATTACCTATATAAAAAAGATTTGTGGTAGTCATTGCAAGGAAAAACAAAGAAATCATCATCGATGTCAAATGAAGGATGTAAAATTCTAGACAAAAGGCAATGGGAACCATTTGGTTGTGCCTAGCATTGTCTGTAGCATTTAATATATCCAAAGCAACAACAATTGATGATTTGATAAAAATGACAAAATTATATGAAAAACCCTCAACTTCGAATAAGGTATTCTTAATGAAGCAATTATTTAATATGAAAATGGTTGAAGACGATTCTGTAACAGACCATTTAAATGAATTTAATACAATTACTAGTCAATTAACTTATGTGAATATAAGTTTTGATGAAAAGGTTCAAGCTCTCTTGATTTTATGTTCTTTGCCAAAAAGCTAGAACAACTTGGTTATGACTATAAGTAACTCTGTTTTTGGTTCAAATGGTATTTGAAATTTGATAGTTTATGGCTGAACAAGGTTACATTAGATACCATTCTAATCACTGTGTGTATTTTAAGAGGTTGGATAATGGTAATTATATTATCATGCTATTATATGTTGCTAACATGCTTGTTTCTAGGTCTAACATGCAACACATAAATGAGCTAAGTAGAAATTAGCAAAGTCTTTTTCTATGAAGGATTTGGGTGCAACAAAACAAATCCTTGGTGTGGGGATTTCATGGGATAGTAAAAACAAAAATAATTGTCTCAAAGTCAATATGTAGAGAAGGTGTTGAACAATTTAATATACAAAATGCAAAAGTTGCTAGCACACCTTTTCCTAGTTACTTTAAATTGACTAAGGAGATGTGTCCAAAGACACAAGAGGAGGTAGAAAAAATGCCTAAGGTTCCATATTCTTCAACAATTGGTAGCTTAATGTATGCCACGGTATGCACAAGGCTAGATATTGCACATACTGTTGGAGTTGTGAGCAGGTATAAACCATTGGAATGCTATAAAATGGATTCTCAGGTATTTGAGAGGTACTACTACAAAACATTTATTTTAGAGGATAAAACATTGATCTACAAGTATAAGTTGACTCTGATCTAGCAGGTGACATAGATAGCGGGAGACGTACTAGAGGTTATGTTTTTAATGCATGAGGGACAACAATTAGTTGGATTTCAAGGCTGCAAATGGTTATTGCACTTTCAACTATAAAAGTTGAATATGTAGCCGCTACTAAAGCTAGCAAAGAGATGATTTGGTTGCGATATTTTCTAGAGGAATTAGGCAAGAAACAGGAAGATAGTTTTCTATATGCTAATATCCAAAGTACCATTCATCTTGCCATGAATTTTGCGCTTCATTAAAAAAATGCATACAACTTAGGTACCATTTCATCTAGTTAGTTTTGGAGGATGGTCAGTTGAAGTTGGAGAAAATTAATACAAGTAAAAATCCTGTAGGTATGTTCATGAAGGTAGTCACATGGGAGAAAATGATTTCCTCATCAGTTTTCGTTGGTCTTGAAGAATGATAATGGTGGAAATGAGAAACAAGCCATGTCTAAGCATGCCATCTAGTGGGAGCTCTAGGTGTAGTGGTGCTACAGGATCAGTCTCCAAGTGGGAGATTATTAGTGTGGAGCTTAATCAGTCTCTAAGTGGGAGATTTTTGGTTTTTGGTGACTGATCATACTGCAAAAAATATTTTGGTGACATTGATAACCATATTTCCCCCCAAATAATTGCAAAAATGACTTGATTCTTGTTGGTTGTGAATGCGAAAGGTCATGAGACTTGGGCATGAGTGTTGTGTATTAGTACATAGCAACAAGTTATGATGCAAATGAATGTGAATGAATACGAATTAATAAGTAATGTTGCATAGGTGAATGAAAATAAAGAGTTCTGTAACTAGATTATTGCTGATAATTAAAATTAGTGGACAACTATTTTTGTGGATGTAGCCCACATTGGGTGAACCATGTTAAATATCTGTGTATTGTGTAATCATTTTTATCATTCTATTATCTGTATTTATAATTGATGATATTTAATTGCTCCATCCTACTTATAAATCCTAATAAAGAAATATTGTTTCACTCTCTCATAGGTCTTCAAAAGTATTGAGTGACTTGCACTAGGGGAGGAGTGAAATTCTATAAGTAATTGAGACTTCAGTTGGAAGTTGGGAATTAAATAAATCTAGTCTTGATAGGTGAATATTAGTCCATTTCAATAGAAGCTTGACACATGTTATGAGTGATGTTCCAATTACTTGATGATACCTGAAATTGTTGGGTTAGAGGCATATTGCTATCAAGTCTAATGCATCTAATTGGGCACCAAGATGGAAAGATAAAATATTATTCCTTCCTCTTCATATCAATGTGAGATGACATTTGCCACAACATTTTCCTTTCCATTTTGTAGATTATCTCATAATTATATCTATATTTTATTCACCCATTTTGTCGTTTAAGGGAGGACACCCTTTGCTACAATATGTATTTCAAGATATGATGATCTATTTTGATATAGAAATTTGGCCCAATAGACAAGGATACCATTTTGTACAACATGGAGGATAACCAACATTTATTTTAGTATGTAAATTTAGCTAGATTTTACCTTGTGAGTTTGTTTCTAGTGAAGGTAAGTGACCTAACTTCTTGCATCAACCCCAAACCCATGATAATGCCTAAGGCATCATATTCAAGAATAAATGGTTTAAAAAAATATAGTATAGAAAAAATTGGAGTGGAACACATGGCAATCTTGAGAATAATAAACTCCAATTTAGTTGCATCTATATGGAGAAAGGAGTTTTTTTTTAGTAGGGTAGTCAAGGGCTCAACAATTTTACCATGGTGATGAGCAAGCTTGTGATAATACTCTAGAAGCATAAAAAATCAAGTGAGCTTTGAAGGGACTTAGGTCTTGGCTACTTTTGCATCAATACAATATTTTTGAGGTCAATCTCTACACTAGTATGCAAAATAATGTGGTCTATATTCTCCACTTGTTGAATCAAAGGGAACACTTAGAATAGTTAACAAAAGGTTGGAATCAAAGGGAACACTCTTGGCTAGATCTGCTAATGTTGTTCTGTCTGAGCTTGCCCAAACTTCGTTGATTGTTATTGATGGCCCTTTGTTTATTGCTATTGATGGTCTTACGTTTGATCATGTTTCCTCACCTTCGCTGCCGTCTCCCTTGTTGTGTGGAGGCTCTCTACCCTTGGTAGTTCCAATTGATCCACTTCTCTCACCTCAATCGGTGGACTTGGATTCTAAGTCTTCTTGGTCTGTTGTGTTGAGAAAGAAGGACTCCCTCAATTTGTGGCTTCCTCATGGCCTAGGGTTAAGGGAGTCATATTGGTCCCCTTGGATTCTGGGGTTGTCTAAGTCTTTGTCTATGTTCCAACAACTATCTATCAACGATTTTTGTGTGTGGTATTTCCTCTTTTCCTAGTTCATTCCTTGTTGAACTAGCTGCTTTTTTTGGCCCTTTGAGATTCATGTGTAAAGGGTACAACACCCTGTAAATGCTACTTATCTAATAAAAAAAAAGGTAACGCTTCTTTAAAATCTCATGTGATCTCTACATGAAAAATTATTAGCTCAAGTGTGGCTATATATGAGAATGTCATCAAATAAGACCAAAATAAATTTATGTAAGCAATTGCAAAACACTATATTTATGAAGCTTTAAAAATTAGGAGAATTGGTTAATCCAAAGGGCATTACCATACATTCATAATGTCCTTCATGAGTTTTGAAGGTAGTTTTGAGAATATAGTAGATCCACTTTTATAAAAAAGATGGCCCATGAAAGCTTATCTAAGAAATCATTAATAAATAGAATATGAAATTTATCCTTGATGATTAATTTATTGAGTTCATAGAATTTATATATCTGCTAGCCACCATGTTTCTTGAGAACCATAAAAATAAGAGATAAGTAAGGACTAGTATTGGGTAAAATGATACCAACCACTTTTATCTCTTTAACCATTTTCTCAATTTAAATCTTTTTCTTAAAGGGATATCTATTGGGTCGAATATTTGAAGGATGATTATTAGGAATGAGGGGAATGACATGGTCATGGGACCATGGAGGGAGACCATTTAGGTTCCTCAAATACTTGTTGATACTTATCTAAGAGGTATTACAATTTTGACATATGAGAAATATTTTAAGGGGCTCGAGCCTCTAGATAGTAGAATTGGGAAAGGATGCTAGAACACCCATTCTTTAACAAGTTTTTCATGTTATGATAACTAACCATCTAAAAATCACCTACCTTTAGCCCTTGCAATATATACTCTACCATTTGGTTTAATTTGCTTGATATTTTGGAGTGGTCACAAATGAGTGGTCCTAAGGTTTACAACCATTGGAATCCCAACACCACTTTGCATTGCTTGAGGAAAGAGAAAATGCATGTGGTCGATAGATAGTTCCATAAAGTAAGAATTACATACTAGAGGAGTTGGTTAGAACTTTTTTTTTTCTAATAAAATTATATGTGCTATCCTTGTCAATTAGAACCACTACTTTTTGGTATTTGATGTAGCCAATGACTTAAGTATTTGAGGGAAGAGAAATTGGATAGAGCATGAATAAAAATATGAGCATAAGGATTGGACCCCTATTATTGTGGAGTTAACCCTTCTTCCTCTTCAAAATACTCCTTTGAATCACTAGGTGCCCCTATAGAATCAATAAGATACAAGAATTGCTCTTGAGATTTGTTGAATCTTTTTTGGGGTAGAAAGAAAATGAGGATCCAATAAATTTTTTTGGGATATAATTTTTCCTCAACAAGGCAAGCCAAAGAAAGAATTGTTGACACAAGGATTGCACCCTAGCTAAGTGAAAAACTTAGCTATCTTGTGAAATAATTTCTAACACACCTGGTGGGATGTTGAAACATGTTTTAGTTTAATAATTATTCAATTTTCACTATTGTATTGGTATATACAAGAATATTTTTAGCCTTTTGAGGTGACAAACACATACCTGGAAACTCTACACTCTGATTTTAAAGAAAATATAGTGCAAACAACACATGAGAAGAGTGCAAACAAGAGGAAGTTCAAATCCTTTTAAGTAGTTGTAGCTATCACCACCAAGAAGAAAAGGGAGATCAATAAGAAGCCTTAGAAAACTAGGAAGGACATGTTCTATGCCTCCAAACCATAGACCTATAGATTTTATTCCAAGAAATTCACTACCAAATCCACAAGCACAAGAAAATCCTATGGCGAGGCGGTTTGCTTTTGCACCATTTAATGTGGGCAACCCATTAAATCTTTCCCAACATGATGAAATTCTTGTTTCAACCCTTAGAAGCTTTATTTTTTCATTGGAGAGGATCAAACTAGACCTATTGAGCACATTCAAGATGTAGCCACATTGTGTGCAATTCACAATATCATTGCTAAAAATGTGGTAATCAGACTTCTACCTGCTTCACTAAAGGGAAAAGCATTATAGTGGTTTAGAATTTTAGTTGTCAATTCAATCAAAACATGGGATGAGCTGGGGGATGCTTTACATAAGAAATTTGAAGTTAAATTAGATCACTTATCTTTGGTGGAGCAATTGAATACCATCAAGATAGCTCCACATGAACACATGATGGATTTCATCTTCCATTTCCAAAAGACTAGGGATAGAATTACACAAATAGTAAGGCCTTCAACTCAACATGCATTTCTATATTTTATTAAGGTCCTTAATAGTGATATATCCATGATGATTTAGTTTATGGGTGGGACTACACTCCTTGATGCTTATGACATTGTCATTAGGGAAAAAAATAATCTTATACAAATTGGTAAAATAGCCCCAAGGCCCCTAATGTCCATTTTTCTAGAGGTGCAGCCACCTAAGCCATTACCAATACCTCCTATAATTGTTGTAACCACTATACCCAAGAAAAGGCTATCCCAACTTAATCTCATGAATTGTAAGAGATAAAGGGTCTATTACAAACTTTTGGTAATGATTTAGTAAACATAAAGAAGCAAAAAAACCAAAATTTCAGACCTTATTAGCCCAATTAGTCTATTAGGCCTCCCTACCTAGTTGATCCTCAAGGTCAGAGAAGAAATTTCAATGCCAAGCCTTATCAACCTTATAATCATAACACTTCCAACACTTATAGAGAGCTTGTACTGGTGTAAAATAACATAGCACAAGACTATGAACGGTGTTTTCCATGTAACCAACCTCATAACCAAACCACATGTTCTAACAAAACGCTAATTTTGGCTCTCATGGTTCAAAATAACACTATTGTTCAACAAGATGTAGTACAGGAAACTCATGAACAATAGAGTTCTTATATCGAGCATGGCCATCATGATGTCACTCTCATGAATTGGAAAGGTAAAGAGTTTTGTGGGGTGAATCATCCACATGGACAAAATCAATCATCTCACTCCATAGCAGCTAATACGGGGAAAAAAAAGAGGGCTATTGACATAGGACAACAAGCTGATAAGGGGTAGAATTAGGTTCCTACAAGACATCGAGGTACTTTTGGTACATCACACTCATAAAATGTGCAAATATTACCAAGAGGAAAAGTTGTGCCAAATAAAGATCAACCTAGAAGTCAACCACATCCATTACAAACATAAGAAGATGTTTCAATAGGTTAATACAATCCTGTTCAATATTTTGGAGCATATTAAAAATCCAAATGCCACTATGCCAATGTGGGACTCAATATCTCTTCCTGGGAAAAAATATTTGTTGTAAAAGGCCTTTTCCAACGTTGCCTTGTCAAGTGAAGTTTCCTGAGAGCAACCTAGAGTTGCACTTGACAATACTCACCAGGCTAAATGCAAACAACAAACTAAAGATTCCAAACCACCTCCATTTTATGTCTCTTTGATTATTGGCCAACACCTTGTTGATAACTATATGATTAACTAAGGAGCAAGCAAATCCGTAATACCAAAACAAATAGTTGACAAGCTTGGTCTATCATATGAACCTCTTGAAAAAGGAGTAATACAATTGGATGGGGCGACCATTAACACTATTGGATTCATTAAAAAATTGAGCCTCACCTTGTATTCTTGTCTAAAACTCTCCATACCTCAGGACATTTATGTCATAGACCTACCACCATATTTTTCCATATACCTTTATAGATATTTCACTACAAAGTTAGGAGGTTATCTATTTGCTAATTGGTCACATATTTTTTAGAACAAGGTATGGTACTAGGGTGACTGTCGAAGTAGATCCCATAGCAAAAGACCATATATAGAACCATATGTTCCTAGTATTGCTAATGCAAATTTTACCATTCATGAGCAAGAGGAACAACCTGTTATCCAAGAGCCTAACATTCCAATAAAAGAAATATTTGATTTGTTTTTAGATGGGTGGAAAATTGAGAATTATGAGGCTAATCCATTCAAACATATGGAAGAAGCAGGATTGGGTATCTATTTTATTCATGAACAAGACATTACTATCCTTCACTTGGTAAAAGATGAAAAGTAATAGTGTGAATAATAGTCAAATGAGCTATGGAAATTGTATTTTTATGGATCAAGGAGTAAAACTGGTGCTAGTTGAGGGGTAATGCTTGTATCTCCTATAGGTGAGAAGTAATATTCAACTTCCAGGTTTACTTTTAATTGCACTAACAATACAACAAAGTATGAAACACTTGTTCATGTCCTAGAATGGGAAAGAAAGAGGAAAATCATGTGCTTACAAGTTTTTGGGGATAATGAAATCATTGTAAATCAAGTGAGAGGTCTAAATGTTTCAAAAAATGACTTTCTCAAGTCTTATAGACATAGAGTTTGGGATATTATTGAATAATTTTATGCTTTTAACTTGTTGTCCATACCTAGAAATGAGAATAAACATGATAATAGGTTGGATTCCATAGGAGCATAGTATGATATTTCGAATGACATCAACAATGGTAAGGTACAATAGTATGTAAAAGTTGTGGTAAGACCTTCAATACCTGATAATCAAATGCATTGGAAAGTGTTTGATAGTGATAAGCAAATTATAAAATTTTTGATTGAAGAGGCTAAGTTTTTAGTTGCTAACCAAGAGAAATCACAACAGTAGTATGATGAGAAAATTATACAGTTGAAAACTAACAAGTTGCCAAAAGGTTTGGTCTCTTTGGATTTTTGTTTTTAGTTTTGATGATCAAGTAAAAAAGAACAAAGTTATCATGCAAGTCAAACAAGATCATTATGAGCTTGTAATCTAATTTTCAAAGAAAAACTTTTGAAGTTGGCTAAAGTATGCACATTTGAGGAAAATTTTGCCTTCATTAGGTTATGTCAAGAGTATGATGATATTTTTGCACGGAAATATAGTGATTTGAAGGGGTTTGACCCTAAGCTTACCCAACATAGTATTGAATTTGAAGCCAATGCTAAACCTGTAAGACAAAAGCAATGAATGTTGAATCCAAAATTAGAGCCACTTATGAAAATAGAGTTGAGCAAGTTGATAGAGGGTAGCTTTGTCTTTCCTATCAAACACACCTCTTGGGTATCCAATCTAGTTCCTATTAGAAAGGAGAATGGAGAAATAAGAATTCGTGTAGGCTTCAGAGATTTGAGTAGAGCATCCCTCAAAGACCACTACCTAATTCCTTCTATGGAGAAAATTCTACAAGTTGTATCGGGTTAAGAGAGATTTTCATTGTTGGATGGTTATTCTGGTTATAACCAAGTTTGGTAAATGAAGAAGACAAATATAAGACTACATTTGCTACCAAAAGGGGTACAACGACATATAGAAGGCATCCCTTTGGATTGTCCAATACTAGAAAAAATTTCTAAAAGACCATGGACATGGATTTTCAAGGGTTAATAAACAAGATTGTGCTAGTTTATCTTGATGATATCACTATTTTTCTAAGGATGCTAATGAACATTTCATTCATCTTGAGGAATTTTTTTGACAAGTTTAGAGAGTATGGTATTTCACTTAACCCAAAGAAGAGTATTTTTTTTGTTCATGAAGGTAAGCTTCTTGGTCACATAGTGTCAAAAGATAGAATTACCATTGATCCTAAAAGAGTAAGTGCTATATTAGTGTTGCCTTTATTGAGTCACAAGAAAGGTTTTCAAAGTTTTCTTGGTAGGATAAATTTTGGGAGAAGGTTCATATCTAATATAGCTTATCTTTTGAATCCATTAACAACTATGCTGAAGAAAAATGTTTGTTTCAATTGGAAAAAATAAGGAAAGAGAAATTTTGAGAATATCAAAGAAGCTTTAGCATCTACACCTACACTTTTTAATCCTGATTTCTCTAAATAATTCATCTTGTATGCTTTTGGAAGCATAGATACAATCTCAACCATGCTAATGCAACAAAATACAGAAGGTTTGGAGCAGCCCAATGCTTTTTTTAGCTAAGGACTGGAAGAATATGAAGACAAGTATTCTTTTATTGAAAAGCATTTATTAGTTGTGATTAAAATCCTTAAAAGTTTAGACATTTGTTTTCAAATAATAAGATAAATTTGATGTTTGATCACCCAAGTATTAAGGAATTTTTGCTAAACAAATATTTGAATGATAAGAGAGCTGGTTGGATAACTAAAGTCATGTAATATGAGGTGGAAATAAAAGTCACCAAGCTAGTAATAGGCAAAGGGTTGTGTGTGAAACTGGCTAGTAAGTTAGAAAACAATGAATAGATTGAAAAAAAGGTTGTTCTTTTGCTTAATAATGGAGACCAAGCTGTTGCCCCAACTTCTCCTTCAAGTTGGGTGCATGAAATGATGTATTATATTAAAAAAGGTGAGTATCCTACATGTATGGTTGGATAACTAAAGCCATGCAATATTACATGGAAATAAAATTCACCAAGTTGGTAAGAGGCAAAGGGTTGTGTGAGCAACTGGCTGGTAAGTTAGAAGAGAATGGAGAGATTGAAAAAAAGGTTGTTCTTGTGCTTAATAATGGAGACCAAGCTGCTACCCCAACTTCTCCAAGTTGGGTACATGAATGATGTATTATGTTCAAATAGGTGAGTGTCATAAAGGTTTAAACAATGCGAAAATAAGATATTTCAGATTGCAAGAAATCCATTTTGTCATTGTAGATTGTTGAATGAACAAGACAACTGAGAAGGGGGGTGAATTAGTTGTATCAAATTAGAACATCAAAACCCTCAATAGTAATCATATCCACACACATTCATTAAACCCTTAATTTGTTATAATGTTTAAACATGAAAAACATATAACAAAAATTGAACAACCAACACCATACACGAGAACACCAGATTTGTGGAAAAATCTAGAAGGGAAAACCATGCTGAGGATTAGCTCACAATATAAGTAATTGAAAAATTGGTACAAAGAGGCTCACTACTAGAATAGGACACACTATCCAGAAAGGTTCATAGCCCAAGATCACTAGTGAAATACAAAGAAGAAAGAAGATAGAATGTTACAGAAAGAGCACAATCTCAATGCAACATGGATTCCACCACAATAGCTCCAACAACACTAGAGCCTTCAAGACATCAAGATACCTTAGATCACTACATTCAACAATATTGCATTATAGCTCGCATTTCATTTCAAACCTCTACACTTCATTTCACATCACAATACTCAACTCTACTCCACCCTTCATCTCACATCAATTCACCTTGCATTTATACCATCCACAACTTGAAACTTAGCATCTTCAAGTTGGCTACACTCACCTTACACTTTTACAAATTTAAATTAGGTCAGTACTAAGCATTCCCACAATGGATATGAATGAAAGTGGACCAATACAAAACTTAAATAGGACCCAAATCAACTCTCACACACCACGCTACACCACTAATGTTCAATCATCTTCGAATGTAGTGTAAACACTAGGTCAATCGTTACCCATGCAAACACCATTAAAATTTGAATTACATGCTTTCTCATATCCAAGGATGACTTGTGAACCACATACCATGCTTCATCATTATCTAGAATATTTCTCTATCCTCCTGAAATCCATCAAAATCCTTCACAACAACTCACACCATCAGAATGTATGCACCCATTACACTCAAACTACACTCCAAAGATTGTAACTCTAAAATCCAACTTATAAAGTACCAAACCAAAAATCCTCTTGACATAGGAAAGAGATCAACACCATCAACATACCTTCAAAATTGCAAGACCTAAAGAGAAATTGTAGAGAAATGCAAAGAAAATACATTTCTAGACACCTCTATAAGCAACACTGCAAAACCAATTCACACATTGTTGAACATAACTTCCTCTGACCATCGATCCAGAAGCCAAAATTATAGATATAGAAACTCTAAACACCTCTAACCAACATATCCAAACCAAACAAGTAGATCTTCAACCCAAAAGAAATGCAAAGAAAAACTAGAACACCTATGCAAACCAAAACACCTTGACAACACCTAGTTTCCTTATTTTATCAAAATTTTCAACATCCTCGACATCTAAACCATAAATAGAAGCTTATCAAAGTGACACTAGAGGTTAAAATCAACAACTTAATTGATGACAACATAATGCAAGTATTTAAAGCAATAATCTCTCTCAACCACTACATAACTATCATTAATGCCAACCCAAGCTTGTTGACATCAATGACAACACTTTCATACTTGCAACAATCTCCCCCTTTGTCATTGATGGCAATACATGATGTGAAAAACCATCAAAGACACAAAAATATGAACATACCTATTTCCTTTTCTCTTTTCTCCCCCTTGTACAACTAACTCATTACACTCTCTTTCCCTTTGATACTTTCCTTTTTCACATGACTCATTCTCCCTTTGTATAAACAATTTTTTTCTCCCCATTTGAAATAAATGACAAAGGATAAGGTATTTTGCGTTGTTCTCCCCCTTTGACATAGAACCAAGATACTTGCAACTGCTCTTAATACTCCCCCTTAGGAGTACACACTAATCAACTCAACAACCTTTGCACCATGACAACATATATTCCATACTGTAACAATGTCACTACCTGCTCCCCCTTAGAGGTAGCCACCAAAATCAGTCCAAAAAAAGAATGAATCCATAGATCCATTGGATTGATGCATCTCCATACCTATCTAGTTCAAAGGAGGGGCAATAACTGTAAGGAAATCTAAGGTGCAGAAACAACTCTCCTAACGTCAAAACCTCAGGGAAGAATGCAGAGATGCTTTTAAATTTTCAATTACAGTCAAATTAAGATACACTTGAAAACAATAGCAGAAATAGAGAAATGGACATACACACATGAACACCAGATTTACATGGGAAAAATCTTATGGGAGAAAAACCCACCACACACGGAGAAGTCACTTTGTATTACAGTAATGGAGATTACATACAAAGATCATAATTATCTTTCTGATGTCAATTTACAACAACATAATCCTTGATCAACCTTGTACAAAACATTCAAGTTACACTCTTTCATAATTACATTCATACACATTGATCATACATCGAATTGTTCACCACACTGATCATCAATCATCCATATATCAAACCGAACATAATCTACAATTCCCGAGTATATCCATATCATCCCTATCTTTTGAACTTCTCACAGAACAACCACAACAAACTAACTTCCAACGGTTCCCATTTAGCTTCTCTGATTGGTCGAAGAAAAACCATGTAGGATAGTCATCACTTGGTCAAAGGCGTTCAAAATGTATTCGCATGTCAGTGAGACATCAACCGTGTCTCCCTGATG
The DNA here is from genome assembly GCA_007258455.2 of Sequoia sempervirens. Lineage (NCBI taxonomy): Eukaryota > Viridiplantae > Streptophyta > Pinopsida > Cupressales > Cupressaceae > Sequoia > Sequoia sempervirens. The sequence continues at coordinate 710,511,212 of VDFB02193867.1, read as the reverse complement.
CCACAAGACCCGATCGTAGTTATCTCCAAGAGCTGTCTCCATCGGCAAGAGGATACACCGAGTTCATAAGCTATCGCTTAGACTTCCCCTTGTCACCAAGACATCATATCGATATCCATCACATGTATCGCTATTCGGCAAGACCATCATTTTCAGTGAAACATCATACCGAAGTTCCAAAGTCACTTAGACACTAGTATTCCCTTCGACGAGACCATCGCTATTCTCCAAGAGATCATAACGAGGTCTTCAAGTTACTCTGAAATGTCCCATCATCGGTGAGACTTCATTCATCGATAAGACTTCATACCAAAGCCTCTGTGTTACCCCGAGACTACCTTTCGCTAGGAGTTATACCGAAGACACCCGATAACAAACACATGTAGCTATGTTGGAAAGAATTATGCTATTGATGAAACATCATACCGAGACAAGCCTTTCGGCCAAGGGTCTCCCCGATGTCTTTGAGTGTAACACTGTCGAGGAGACAATCCTCCATCACTAAGAGTTCTTACCGAGCGTTCAAGTCACCCCAATAAATCCAAGTGTATAACTGTCGAAAAGACTTTCCATATCGATAAGACTACATACTGAAACATTTGTGTTACTCTGATGACTCTAGTCGCTATGAGTCTCCCCGACCACCACTTATCACCAACCTGTCGGTAAGAGATCAGCTCGAGCGGTAAGAGTTAGAAACTTTCACAGCGACCAACATGTCACAATGACAACTCCATTCGGAAAGACTGTAACAAGGTCTCAGCGACCTAAGAACTTCACAAGGTTACACAACTGCTAGTCAGCCAGACAGAAAGAGTGTCACACCGACTTTGCTCTTTGAAAGGTTTCATCCTGTGAGATTGAGGCACATAATTCTAACAATCTCCCACTTGAAAAAGATCACATAGGCACCTCCAGAGCACAACAAAAGTACTGAAATTCATGGGCACTAAGGCCCATCGAACTGACACACCACCTGAACTTGTTTATGCTCACTGGCTTCGTCAATGCATCTGCAACATTCTCCAGAGTATCCACTTTTTCTAAAAGGACCTTTCCATCCTCCACCATATCTCGTACAAAATGATACTGTACATCTATATGTTTCATCTTGGCATGGAAAGTAGGATTCTTTTCCAAACAAATAGCACTTTGACTGTCACAATAAATTGTTATTTGCCCTACATCAAAACCAATGTTAAAACACAAACATTTTAACCAGATTGCTTCTCTACAAGCGTGTGTTGCTGCCATGTATTCTTCCTTTGTAGTGGACAAAGCGGCTACAACCTGCCGCTTACTCATCCAACTCACTACACCACCATTCATCATGAAAATATATCCACTGGTGGATCTTCTGCTATCAATGTCCCCTGCCCAATCAGAATCCACATGCCTCAAATACTGAGAGTTCTCTGTGATTCAACCAAGTTCCCATGGTAACACAAAGAAAATTCTAAAGTTCCCTTCAAATATCTGAATACTCTCTTCACAACATCCCAATGTGTCCTTCCAGGATTAGCCATAAACCGACTAAGTACTCCCACTACTTGGGAAATGTATGGCCTTGTACAGACCATTGCATACATTAGGCCAACCACACTAGCATAGACACTGGTCATGTCCTCTATCTCATGGGAGATTTTGGAATCCTCAACAGATAGCTTTGTTCCCTGCAAAATTGGAACAACTAGTTGCTTGCAATCAATCCTACAAAATCTCTCTAGAATAGTCTTGATATACTTACTCTGAATGAGCCAAAGTTTTCTATTCTTCCTGTCCCTAGTTATTTCCATTCCCAAAATATACCTTGCTGCACCAAGATCTTTCATTTAGAATTTTGTAGACAACTGAGACTTAAGATCGGAAATCATTAGCTTACAATTGCCTATGAACAACATATCATCAACATAGAGAGCAATAATAAGAACTTGATCACTTTCAGCTTTGTAATACACACAATGATTAGATTTTGATCTTACAAATCACAATAATAAAACAAAAGTGTCAAAATTTTGGTACCACATTCTAGGAAACTGTTTTAACCCATACAAAGATTTTTTCAACTTACAAACCAGTTTTTCTTTACCTTTCTCCACAAAGTGCTTAGGCTGGGACATATAAATTTCTTCTTCAAGATCACCATGAAGAAATGTTGTCTTCACATCCATCTATTCAATCTCTAAGTCATATGCTGCTGCAAGTGACAAAAGAAATCTAATGGATGTCAGCTTAGCTAGAGGAGAAAAAATTTCCCCATAATCAATTCCCTCTACCTAGGAATAACCCTTCGCAACCAACCTCGCCTTATATTTCTCCACACTGCCATCCAAACCTATTTTCTTTTTAAATACCCATTTGCAACCAATAGCCTTTCTGCCTTCAGGCAAGGGCACCAAACTCCAAGTATCATTCTTTTCTAATGATGCCATTTCTTCATTCATGGCTTCCAACTAGGAGTTTGAGTCAAACATTCTAAATTCCTCTTTTATAGTCCTAGGCTCATCGGTGCTAGAAATTAAAGCATAGGCACAAGTAGAATTTATCAAAGAGAACCCATACCTATCAAGTTGCTTTCTTTCATGAGTTGACCTCCTCACTTGCTGAGGCTGAGGTTGTTGTTCTTCTTCAGAACTCTTAGAACTGCTTGAGCTCTCCTCAGTTTCAGGTACATTTTGAATTTTCAATTCCTCTTTCTCTGGTGTCAGAGGAATTTCAACTACATCCTTTTTGTTTCTAATTTTGTCTCTGACTGCAGATCCAAGGTAGAAGGCTTCAACTCACAAAAGATAACACTTCTGTTGTATAGAACCTTCTCCATATCAGGATTCTAAAGCTTGTATCCTTTTATGCAAACATTATAGCCAATAAAAATACATTTGATAGCCTTGTTCTCCAATTTAGATATTTTCTCATTCGACACATATGCATATGCCTCACAACCAAAAACACAAATATGTCTTAAAGAGGGCTTCCTACTAGACCATGCTTCCAAAGGTGTTTTCTCAACAAGAGTAGAATTAGGAGAACGATTTATCAAGTAACATGCTGTTGCAATTGCCTCAGCCCAGAACTTCTCCTCCAAGCTAGCACTGCTTAGCATACTTCGTGCTCTTTCCATCACTATCCTGTTGAACCTTTCTGCAACTCCATTTTGTTGCGGAGTGTAAGGTGTAGTTTTTTGTATTTTAATTCCATGATCTTTACAATACCTCTCGAAATCATCAAAAAAAAATTCACTACCATTATGAGTCCTTAAACATTTTATTTTTCTTCCAGTCTGATTTTCTACAAGGTTTTTAAATTCCTTAAACCGACTGAACACTTTTGATTTACTTTTCAAAAAATAGACAAATGCTCTTCTTGAATAATCATCAATAAACGATACATAGTACCTTGACTTAGACAAAGAAGGAACATTCACAGGACCAAAAACATCAAAATGAATGTAATCAAGCAAACCAGAAGATTTTTGAGGACTGGAATAAAACAAAACACGGTGTTGTTTTCCATATATACAATGTTCACATAATTCAAATTCAAGGTTACAATCATCAAGCTCTTCAACTAGGTTTTTATTATTCAAGGTTTTTAAATCTTTCTCACCAATGTGGCCAAGCCTATGATGCCAGAGCATAGTCTTTTCTACTAGAAGTTTAACTTCTAGAGAGTTTACACCATCAAGAACTTTTCCCTCTTTTCCTCCATAAGTAGCTTTCTGTGACTTTACAAAGATGGTATTGCATTGAACAACATGTGCATCCAACTTATACAAGGTACCAATACAAGCACCTCTTGCTAGCACCATTGAGCCTCTAGTCATCTTGCAGCCATTTCCAAAGAACGCGACTTGCACTCCAATATCATTACTAACAAAAAGTAGATTTCGAGGCAGACCTAGTATATGCATTACATCATTAATTCCCTTCACTCTTCCATCAGGGAATTGAATTCTGACTCTTCCACGACCAATAATTTCCAAAGATGAATCACTTTCCAAATACACCTTTCCACCATCATATTCTTCATACTTCATGAACCAGTCTCTATGAGATGTCATGTGGAAAGATGCTCTAGAATCAATCATCCAGACATCATCTGATGCCTGTGTATCCAAGGCTGCAATGAAGGCGTTTGCATCACTCTGAGAAGAATCATTGTCAAAAGAGTACTTCTTCTTCTTCTTTTTCTCCTCTTTACAATCCTTTCGGACATGACCAGGTTTCCCACAATTCCAACACTTCACCTTAGACTTCTTTCCAGGAGACTTTGATCTCCCCTCTGATTTGGATTTGGATTTCTTGTCCTTCTTCTTGCCTTTCTTTTTTGACCTTCCTTTAATAGCAAGGGCCTCCTTCGCCATCTCAGAAGATTTCCTTCTCATCTCTTCTGATAACAAAGAAGCAACATATTCCATCTTAAAACTGGATGTTGTACTCCCAATAGCCATCACCAAGTGATCCCAATAATCTAGCAAATAACACAATAACAACATACATCGATCTTCTTCATCTATCTTCACACCAACAGATGTTAACTATGCAATCAACATGTTGAAAGCATTCAAATGATCAACAATAGATCCTCCTTCCTGCATTCTCAAAGAGTACAACTTCTTCCTCAAGAACAATTTATTCACTAAGGACTTTCCCTGATAAATAGATGCTAGTATTTTCCATAAGGAAGATGCAATTTTTTTTTCATGAACGTTTAGAAGAACAAAATCTGCCAAACAGAGCCTTATCAGCCCCTTAGATTTTCTATCTGCAAGGTCCCAATCCTCTTGTTTCATGCCTATAGGCTTCGTTCCAGACATAGCAAGCCACAGATCATGATCAACCAATAGATCTTCCATTTTGAGTTTCCACAACTCAAAATTTTTGCCATTGAATTTCTCAATTTCAATCTTTCCTGACGTGCTTGCCATCTTAACCTGTAATTCAAATTACCAAACTTCTACAAGACTCCCATTGAACATAATTGACACAAAAAACCCAACGTACACACAAGGATAACACAACTAGCCAGGTTCTGATACCAATTGTAAGGAAAGCTAAGGTGTGGAAACAACTCTCCTAACATCAAACCTCAGGGAAGAATGCAGAGATGCTTTTAAATTTTCAATTACAGTCAAATTAAGATACACTTGAAAACAATAACAAAAACAAAGAAATGAACATACACACATGAACACCAGATTTACGAGGGAAAACCCTTACGGGAGAAAAATCCACCACACTAAGAGAAGTCACTTTGTATTACAGTAATGGAGATTACATATAGAGATCAGACTTATCTTTCTGATGTCAATTTACAACAACATAATCCTTGATCAACCTTGTACAGAACATTCAAGTTACACTCTTTCAAAATTACATTCATACACACTAATCATACATTGAACTGTTCACCACACTGATCATCGATCATCCATATATCGAACCAAACATAATCTACAATTCCCAAGTATATCCATGTCGTCCCTGTCTGTCAAACTTCCTCACAGAATGACCACAACAGACTAACTTCCAATAGTTCCCATTCGGCTTCTCTGATTGGTCAAAGACAAACCACGTAGGATAGTCATCACTTGGTCAAAGGCGTTCAAAATGTATTCGCATATTGGTGAGACACCAACCGTGTCTCCCTGATGCCACAAGACCCGATCGTAGTTATCGCCAAGAGCCGCCTCCATCGGCAAGAGGATACACCGAGTTCACAAGCTATCACTCAGACTTCCCCTTGTCGCCAAGACATCATACCGATATCCATCACATGTATCACTATTCGGCAAGATCATTGTTTTCGGTGAAACATCATACCGAAGTTCCAAATTCACTTAGACACTAGTATTCCCTTCAGTGAGACCATCACTATTCGCCAAAATATCACAACGAGGTCTTCAAGTTACTCTGAAATGTCCCATCATTGGTGAGACTTCATTCATTGCTAAGACTTCATACTAAAGCCTCCATGTTACCCCAAGACTACCTTTCGCCAGGAGTTATACCGAAGACACCTAATAACAAACACATGTAGCTCTATCGGCAAGACTTTCGCTATCGATGAAACATCATACTGAGACAAGCCTTTCGGCCAAGGGTCTCCCTGATGTCTTCGAGTGTAACACTATCGGCGAGACAATCTTCCATCGCTAAGAGTTCTTATCGAGTGTTCAAGTCACCCCGATAACTCCAAGTGTATAACTGTCGGCGAGACTTTCCATATCGATAAGACTACATACCAAAACATTTATGTTACTTCGATGACTCCAGTCGCTATGAGTCTCCCTGAACACCACTTGCCACCAACCCATCGGTAATAGATCAGCTCGAGCGGTAAGAGTTAGAAACTTTCACAGCAACCAATATGTCACAATGACAACTCCATTTGACAAGACTGTAACAAGGTCTCAGCGACCTGAGAACTTCACAAGGTTACACAATTGCTAGTCAGCTAGACATAAAGAGTGTCACACCGACTTTTCTCTTTTAGAGGTTTCAACCTGTGAGATTGAGACACATAATTATAACAATAATCCCCAATATCAAAGATGCTCAAAAGTATCCTTAGGAAGAGCCTTATTAAATATGTCAACAATCTGATATTTTGTAGGTACATATTCAAGCTTTACTTCATTCTACACGACCTTGTTTCTCAAAAAGTTATACCTAATTGATATATTCTTTGTTCTTGAATGCATCATTAGATTCTTTGAAATATTGATTGTACTTGTATTATCACAAAAGATAGAATTAGGCTCATCATACAGTATTTTGATATCTATCAATGTTTGTCTCATCCATAATACCTATGTGTAGCAAGATGCTGCTGCAATATACTCAACCTCTGCAGTAGATAAAGAAATAAAATCTTGTTTCTTTCTAAGCCATGATACCAATCTACATACAAGAAAGAATGCACCACCACTTGTAATTTTCTTGTCATCAACACAACCAACCCAATTTGTATTTGTATAAGCACTCAATGTGAAATTAGTATCCTTAGGATACCATAAGCCATAATCTAGAGTGCCCTTAAAATATCTAAATATCTTCTTCATTACTGCAACATGTGTCTCTTTAGGATCTCCTTGAAATATAGCCACAAGACAAACTGCATGCATGATATTCGGTCTAGTAGTAGTTAGGTATAGTATTCCACCAATCATAGATCTATACTTTCTCTAATCATCCTTGCTTAGTTTGCAGTCATAAGGTACATACTAGTTTGGAGTCATCCATTCCAATCTTCTTCAACATATTTTTAAAATACTTTGTGATGAAAATATAGGAGGATTCAACAACACATCTCACAAACATTCAACAATAATTCAAAGAAATCTTTGTATAACACATGCTATTAGGCATTCGATATCACATTGGAAACATAGCCATGGAAGCCCACAATTTAATGCAAGTAACAGTCATTAATAAATTACACAAAAAAATAATGAATTAAATATCTCTAGTGAGATTGAAGAACATAGTTATAGACTTTTCCTCCAATTTTTATGAAGATCCAACGGTGGAAAAGAAAGTTATTGCATTTTTCCCAAAACTACAAACCCTAGGTAGGGTTAAGACCTGCCCTCACAAAAATGGTCATAACTTATTCAAATCTTAATGAAATTTGATGAGACTTGAAGAAAATGAAATTAGATTCACATGGAAACAAAATTTAATTGATTTCAGATCCAAAATATAGACTTTACAATCCGTACTATCATATTTTTTAGACTATAAACTCTGCAGAATATTATTAGAATAGGCAGTCACCAAAATAGTCATATCTTCCACAAAACTCAATAAAATTCAATGATACAAAAATAATTAGAAACTAGAAAAAGAGATATTTCCATCCATATATGATACTCTATTATTTGAGTCCATACCAAGCCGTACAAAGCACAACTTCAGCTTGGAAATAATGTAAAAATCAGAAAATGCACACAAAACTTGAGGTTGCCATTCATCAAACAAAAATAATGCTCTCAACCCCAATTCGTTTGGTTTGAGACTTGGAACGAGCGGCGTTTGATCCTGACCCGGCAAACACATAATGAAAAGCATACGACAAGTTGCTTGACAACTTTCTTGAACAACTTTTACAATTTTTACAATATGGAACAACTTTAAACATTATTTGACAAATGACTTGAAATATGAATTATTAAGAATCAAACACCTCTAAAATGGTTTGATAAACCTTATTATAAGACCCAATACACAAAATAGATCAATTATTTACAAATGGCCTTATGGAGGCAAGAAATAAAATGGGTGCTCCTGCACAAAACTCGCAAGGGAAAAAGAATTCAAACCCCTTTGAATTGTCTTCTTCCTAATATTATAGTTCATTTTAACTTTTTACTTAATATTGGCAATCATCCCTGGGTCCTTCTTCCTCTTCTTATTATACCATCTCTTCTCCATCATCTTCTCAACTTCTAGGCTCCAAAACTCCATTTCTTGTGTATAAACCTCAGTAGCATCATCTATATCTTCATTCTCATCATTAGAGTACCATATAGTAACATGTTTACCATAACCATAACCTGCATCATACTCTTGCAAACCTTCATATACTTCATTAGCAAACAAATTAGCAACATCTTTATTAACAACCTTATTATCAACAACTTGATCATGAATATCAACATCAATGTTATCAACAACTTTATCATCATCAAC
>VDFB02193867.1:710299625-710502419 GCA_007258455.2 Sequoia sempervirens | reverse complement strand
ATTTGTGAGCCTAGGATGAAATTTTGTGGTCTTAATGCTTTAAGGGCATGTTGACCATCTAGTTATGAGTTAGAGATGTTAGAACATGTTAGGAGGAAGGTTGATCTATAGCTCATGGTAGAATGGATGAGTAACCACAAATTGTTTCCATTAGGATTCACTAAGAATTAGAAATAAAGCCCAGAATGTTGCATTTGTGCAATTTTGGCCTAAAGTGGTGGTTATGTCCGACCAAGGGAAGAAGTAACCACTTCATGAACCTTTAAAGGGTGGACCTCAACTTGGAGTGGATGTTGGAATCATTTTGAGTTTGTAATTAGCTTGAAATCAAGAAAACAATGATATTTTGAGTGTTCATTTCCTAGTTTTGTTTTGTTTTGAATTAGTAGGTTAATGGATTGAACATGGCATCTGGTACAGATTAGAATGTAGTGAAATTTCTTTTTCAAACATTGTTTGGTTCAGTAGGCAGTAGGTTATTCGCTTTCAAGTTATCTTGTAACTACTTTGTTCTTCTTTAATTGCTGTTCTAATTGGTAAACTGTGGAAAATGAGGTTTTAGCTTACATTACCACTGTACTTAGAGTACGAGCCTATTGGGAATGTGGCTAAGCTCCATGCCTATAAATAGGTTAGAGTTAGGAGTCTTTAGGAGTCAAAATATCATGGAAAAAGTCTTCTCCTAGGCGAGCTTGACAGAGCCCAGTTAGGAAAGACAGTGAGAACAAGGCACTTGGTTTGCAGGGGTTGACCTTTTCCTATCAAGTCACGGTGTGGAGAGGTATATGGATGCCTTACAAAGGCTTGGTAGGAAGGAAGAGGTTTCACTAGACCATTTAGTGATTGGGAAAAGATGACAGTTCACTGTGTGGTCAGGAAATGGCCTAAAAAAGCCCCAATTCTTACAAAATGAGGGTTACGCCTATATACGGATAGTGAAGGCCTATAACCTCAAAAATATTTGAGAGGTAGGAAAATGAACCAAGATCCCCATGGGAAGATTGTGATGTTATTTAGAGAGATTGGAGATTGAGCCTATTTTCTCGGGTTAGGAGACCTAATTGGGGCTTAAGGCTAGTAGCCTTTTTAACCTTAGAAGAGGGTTTGGTGAGAGCGATGGAGAATTCAATATTGGTGGATGACCAAGAACCCTAGAGGGATGGTCTTGAGGCCATGGGAGACACCACACACCCCTACATCGAATTGGTGAAGGATGGAGATTTAGTTAGCCTTTAGGAAGATTAAGGGCTAAGGAGAGAATGACAAAAAGAGCACCAAGATTGGCTTGGTTAAGGAAATGGAGATTATAGTAGGGTTGGCCAGGAGAACCAGGGGTGCCTAACAAGCATTAGGGGCTCATAGGTTGTTGGGTGGTGGAGAGTGACACCAAAGGGGTTTTCAAGGTGAGATCTGCAGCATGGAACAAATGAGTGTTCCATCCAACCCTACCCTATCATTCGGCCATCTCTCAATATTTCCCTTCTCATCTCTTTCTCGACAATAAAGAAGAAACAACATCTTCCATCTTAAAACTAGATGTTGTACTCCCAATAGCCATCACCAAGTGATCCCAATAATCTAGCAAAGAACACAATAACAACATACATCGATCTTCTTCATCTATCTTCACACCAACATATGTTAATCGTGGTAATCAACATGTTGAAAGTATTCAAATGATTAGCAACATCCTCCTTCCCCTTATTCTCCTCAAAGAGTACAACCTTTCCTCAAGAAAAAATTATTCACCGCTGGACTTTCCCTCGAGCAATAGATGCTGCATTTTCCATAAGGAAGATGTAGTCTTTTCTTCATGAACATTCAGAAGAATAGAGTCTACTAAATAGAGCCTTATCAGCCCCTTTGACTTTCTATCTGCAAGGTCCCAATCCTCTTGCTTCATGCATGTCAGCTTTGTTCCAGACACAACAATCCAAAGATCATGATCAACCAATAGATCTTTCATTTTAAGTTTCCACAACTCAAAATCGCTACCATTAATTCTCTAATTTCAATCTTTTCCCCGACGCTTTTGTTATCTTAACTGTAATTCACCACTCAAACTTCTACAAGACTCCCCATTGAACAAAAATTGACACAAAAACCCAACCTACCCACAAGTATAACACAACTGGCCAGGCTCTGATACCACTTGTAAGGAAAGCCTATGGATGCGGAACAAACTTTCCTAATGTCAAACCTCAGAGAAGAATGCAAATTTGTCTTTAAATTGCTTTTAAATTTTCAATTACAGTCAAATTAAGATACACTTGAAAATAATAACAAAAACAAAGAAATGAACATACACACATGAACACCAGATTTACGAGGGAAAACCCTTACGGGAGAAAAATCCACCACACTAAGAGAAGTCACTTTGTATTACAGTAATGGAGATTACATATAGAGATCAGACTTATCTTTCTGATGTCAATTTACAACAACATAATCCTTGATCAACCTTGTACAGAACATTCAAGTTACACTCTTTCAAAATTACATTCATACACACTAATCATACATTGAACTGTTCACCACACTGATCATCGATCATCCATATATCGAACCAAACATAATCTACAATTCCCAAGTATATCCATGTCGTCCCTGTCTGTCAAACTTCCTCACAGAATGACCACAACAGACTAACTTCCAATAGTTCCCATTCGGCTTCTCTGATTGGTCAAAGACAAACCACGTAGGATAGTCATCACTTGGTCAAAGGCGTTCAAAATGTATTCGCATATTGGTGAGACACCAACCGTGTCTCCCTGATGCCACAAGACCCGATCGTAGTTATCGCCAAGAGCCGCCTCCATCGGCAAGAGGATACACCGAGTTCACAAGCTATCACTCAGACTTCCCCTTGTCGCCAAGACATCATACCGATATCCATCACATGTATCACTATTCGGCAAGATCATTGTTTTCGGTGAAACATCATACCGAAGTTCCAAATTCACTTAGACACTAGTATTCCCTTCAGTGAGACCATCACTATTCGCCAAAATATCACAACGAGGTCTTCAAGTTACTCTGAAATGTCCCATCATTGGTGAGACTTCATTCATTGCTAAGACTTCATACTAAAGCCTCCATGTTACCCCAAGACTACCTTTCGCCAGGAGTTATACCGAAGACACCTAATAACAAACACATGTAGCTCTATCGGCAAGACTTTCGCTATCGATGAAACATCATACTGAGACAAGCCTTTCGGCCAAGGGTCTCCCTGATGTCTTCGAGTGTAACACTATCGGCGAGACAATCTTCCATCGCTAAGAGTTCTTATCGAGTGTTCAAGTCACCCCGATAACTCCAAGTGTATAACTGTCGGCGAGACTTTCCATATCGATAAGACTACATACCAAAACATTTATGTTACTTCGATGACTCCAGTCGCTATGAGTCTCCCTGAACACCACTTGCCACCAACCCATCGGTAATAGATCAGCTCGAGCGGTAAGAGTTAGAAACTTTCACAGCAACCAATATGTCACAATGACAACTCCATTTGACAAGACTGTAACAAGGTCTCAGCGACCTGAGAACTTCACAAGGTTACACAATTGCTAGTCAGCTAGACATAAAGAGTGTCACACCGACTTTTCTCTTTTAGAGGTTTCAACCTGTGAGATTGAGACACATAATTATAACAATAATCCCCAATATCAAAGATGCTCAAAAGTATCCTTAGGAAGAGCCTTATTAAATATGTCAACAATCTGATATTTTGTAGGTACATATTCAAGCTTTACTTCATTCTACACGACCTTGTTTCTCAAAAAGTTATACCTAATTGATATATTCTTTGTTCTTGAATGCATCATTAGATTCTTTGAAATATTGATTGTACTTGTATTATCACAAAAGATAGAATTAGGCTCATCATACAGTATTTTGATATCTATCAATGTTTGTCTCATCCATAATACCTATGTGTAGCAAGATGCTGCTGCAATATACTCAACCTCTGCAGTAGATAAAGAAATAAAATCTTGTTTCTTTCTAAGCCATGATACCAATCTACATACAAGAAAGAATGCACCACCACTTGTAATTTTCTTGTCATCAACACAACCAACCCAATTTGTATTTGTATAAGCACTCAATGTGAAATTAGTATCCTTAGGATACCATAAGCCATAATCTAGAGTGCCCTTAAAATATCTAAATATCTTCTTCATTACTGCAACATGTGTCTCTTTAGGATCTCCTTGAAATATAGCCACAAGACAAACTGCATGCATGATATTCGGTCTAGTAGTAGTTAGGTATAGTATTCCACCAATCATAGATCTATACTTTCTCTAATCATCCTTGCTTAGTTTGCAGTCATAAGGTACATACTAGTTTGGAGTCATCCATTCCAATCTTCTTCAACATATTTTTAAAATACTTTGTGATGAAAATATAGGAGGATTCAACAACACATCTCACAAACATTCAACAATAATTCAAAGAAATCTTTGTATAACACATGCTATTAGGCATTCGATATCACATTGGAAACATAGCCATGGAAGCCCACAATTTAATGCAAGTAACAGTCATTAATAAATTACACAAAAAAATAATGAATTAAATATCTCTAGTGAGATTGAAGAACATAGTTATAGACTTTTCCTCCAATTTTTATGAAGATCCAACGGTGGAAAAGAAAGTTATTGCATTTTTCCCAAAACTACAAACCCTAGGTAGGGTTAAGACCTGCCCTCACAAAAATGGTCATAACTTATTCAAATCTTAATGAAATTTGATGAGACTTGAAGAAAATGAAATTAGATTCACATGGAAACAAAATTTAATTGATTTCAGATCCAAAATATAGACTTTACAATCCGTACTATCATATTTTTTAGACTATAAACTCTGCAGAATATTATTAGAATAGGCAGTCACCAAAATAGTCATATCTTCCACAAAACTCAATAAAATTCAATGATACAAAAATAATTAGAAACTAGAAAAAGAGATATTTCCATCCATATATGATACTCTATTATTTGAGTCCATACCAAGCCGTACAAAGCACAACTTCAGCTTGGAAATAATGTAAAAATCAGAAAATGCACACAAAACTTGAGGTTGCCATTCATCAAACTTAAAAAATAATGTCTCCAACCCCCAATTCGAGTTTTTGAGGGTGTATTTATACATTTAAAACCACAACCAACCATTTTCAACTACCTTTTGATTATTTTGTTGACAAAACACCTTAATGACACTTTTTGACAAGTTGCTTGACAACTTTCTTGAACAACTTTTACAATTTTTACAATATGGAACAACTTTAAACATTATTTGACAAATGACTTGAAATATGAATTATTAAGAATCAAACACCTCTAAAATGGTTTGATAAACCTTATTATAAGACCCAATACACAAAATAGATCAATTATTTACAAATGGCCTTATGGAGGCAAGAAATAAAATGGGTGCTCCTGCACAAAACTCGCAAGGGAAAAAGAATTCAAACCCCTTTGAATTGTCTTCTTCCTAATATTATAGTTCATTTTAACTTTTTACTTAATATTGGCAATCATCCCTGGGTCCTTCTTCCTCTTCTTATTATACCATCTCTTCTCCATCATCTTCTCAACTTCTAGGCTCCAAAACTCCATTTCTTGTGTATAAACCTCAGTAGCATCATCTATATCTTCATTCTCATCATTAGAGTACCATATAGTAACATGTTTACCATAACCATAACCTGCATCATACTCTTGCAAACCTTCATATACTTCATTAGCAAACAAATTAGCAACATCTTTATTAACAACCTTATTATCAACAACTTGATCATGAATATCAACATCAATGTTATCAACAACTTTATCATCATCAACTTGAGTATCGGTACCAAGGTTATCAGTAACATCAACAACCTTCTCAACTTGTTCATCAACAAAAATTTCATCAACTACTTGAGTACTAACAACAACCATATCATTAATCTCAACATCAACATGTTCATTAACCAACAAAGAAGTTCGCTTATCTTCAAACACAATCGGAATATCATGCATCTCAACTTGTAACTTACCTTGCTCAACTTGAATTGTAGATTCAAACTTTACTTCTACCTCATTTGTTTCCTTCTTATGTTTTCTTTGCTTCTTCATAATCTTCTTTAGAGGCCATCTTAACCTTTTTGACATTGTTATATGCCAACTGCTTAGTGCTTTCTTAAGAATTTGGTGTTCTTTGGCTAATATTTCCACCCTTTTTCTCATCTCTTCCAAGGCTTTCTCAAACTCTATTTGTCTTTCCTTATTTCTCTCCATCTTTCTCAATTTTTTTCCCTCTCTTTCCTTCTTCCTTCATGAACCCTCAACCTGCAAACATCTTTCCAATCTTCTAAAAAAATCCATCTTCACAAGCAATTCTCTCCTTGCTTCCACTTCACCTTGACTCACCTAGGCAATTAGGTTCCTTCCTCAACCTGCACAACACAACCACAACCACAACCACAAAAAAAAAACTCTTCCTCTACCCAAACCTTACTAGGCTCTGATACCAATTTGATGCAGAGCTACGAGGATTCAACAACACATCACAAATATTCAACAATAATTCAAAGAAATATTTGTATAACACATGCTATTAGACATTCTATATCACATTGGAAACATAGCTATGGAAGCCCACAATTTAACGAAATTAACAGTCATTAATAAATTCTACAAAAAAAATAATGAAGCCAATAGTTATAGTGAGATTGAAGAAAACATAGTTATATACTTTTCCTCCAATTATTATGAAGATCCAACGTTGGAAAAGAAAGTTATTGCATTTTCCCCAAAACTACAAACCCTAGGTAGGGTTCAGACCTACCCTCACAAAAATGGTCATAACTTATTCAAATATTAATGAAATTTGATGAGACTTGAAGCAAATGAAATTATATTAACATGGAAACAAAATAAAATTGGTTTCAAATCCAAAATATATACTTTACAATCTGTACCATCATATTTTTCAGACTGTAAATTCTGCACAATATTGTTAGAATAGGCAGTCTCACCAAAATAGTCATATCTTCCACAAATATCTATAAAATTCAATGATACAAAAATAATTGGAAACTATAAAAAATAGATATTTCCATACATATATGATACTTCATTATTTGAGTCCATACTAGGCTGTACAAAGCACAACTTCAGCCTGGAAACAATGTAAAAATTAGAAAATGCACACAAAACTTGAGGTTGCCATTCATCAAACTTCAAAAATAATGTCTCCAACCCTCAATTCAAGTTTTTGAGGGTGTATTTATAAATTTAAAACCACAACCAACCATTTTCAACTACCTTTTTATTATTTTGTTGACAAAACACCTTAATGACACTTTTTGACAAGTTGTTTGACAACTTTTTTGAGCAACTTTTACAATTTTTACAACATGGAACAACTTTAAACATTATTTGACAAATGACTTAAAATATGACTTACTAAGAATCAAAAACCTCTAAAATGGTTTGATAAACCTTATTATAAGACTCAATACACAAAATAGAGAAACTATTTACAAATGGCCTCATGGAGGCAAGAAATAAAATAGGTTCTCCTGCACCACTTTGAATGTGAATTGAATATTCATTTATCTATTTGATTGATTTTTATCCCAAGGAAGAAATTCATATCCCCAAACATAGACATATAAAACTCTTTTTGCATCTCTTTTGCAAATTTCTTACGCATAGCTTCATTGCCTCCAAAGATTATGTCATCAACATACACAACCACTATCAAGATTCAATCTTTCTCAACCTTAAAGTAAAGATTACTATTTGCAGTGCCTTTATTGAATCCATCCTATATTAAATATTTGTCCAACCTTGCATACCAAGCTTCGGGAGCTTGCTTTAATCCATACAATTCCTTCTTCAATTTGCTGACAATTGAAATCATTCTAGATATTCCATGTAAACTTCTTCTTCTAGTTCTCCATTCAAGAAAGCATACTTCACATCCATCTAATAAAATTTAAAGTCTTTATGTGTTGCAAAATCCAAAATAATCCCAATTTCTTCCATTCTAGTCATTGGAGAAAATGTTTGCTCAAAGTCTATTCCTTCAACTTGTGCATAACCCCTACACACAAGCCTCACCTTGTTTCTTACCACTTCTCCATTCTTGTTCAACTTGTTTCTAAATACCCACTTAGTTCCAATAATATTTTTGTTTTCAAGTCTAAGAACAAGTTTTCAATTTTGATTATTCTCAATCTATATAAGTTCTTCTTCCATTTCCTTCATCCAATGTTCATCTTTGCATGCCTCACTTACTGTCTTTGGTTCAATTTTAGAAAGTAAACACAGATTTACCTCCTTCTCAACAACTATTCTTCTTGTCAACATGCATTTTCTTTTGTCTCCAATGATTTTTTCTTCAAATGGATTTCTTTGCACTTACTTAAGGGTATTAGGGTTCTTTTCCAAAGCTTCTTCCTCTTCATTCTGCACTTCTTTTTCTTTAGATTTTTCTTCTTCTTCTCTACAAGCAAGCTCATCCAACTCATATCCATCTATTACAACTAAATTTTGTAGGTCTTCATCAACCTTGACACTTGCACTTTCAACAATCCTTCTTAGTATTTTTTTGTAATATCTGTAAGGTTTTCTTTTAGTAGAATATTCAAGGAACATACCTTCACCAGACCTTGCATCCAACTTTCCTAAGTTTTCATCATCTCTTTTGATATAGCATTTGCTTCCAAACACTCTAAAGTACTTGAAAATAAGAATCCTTCCATACCACAACTCATAGAGAGTTTTTGTGTTGTTAGCTCTTTCTTGAACTCTGTTAAGTATGTAAACAATAGTATGTATTGCTTCTCTCATCATATTCCTTTCAACTTCTTGAACAATCCTATTTTTCCTTTCAACTACTTCATTCTGCTGAGGATTCCTAGGGGAAGACAAGTGACTCTTTATTCCATGAATCTCACAAAACATGTTAAATTCATTGTAAGTGAACTCTCCACCTCTATCAAACCTCAATCATTTGATCTTCAAATCCATTTCATTCTTAACCATAGCTTTAAGTGCTTTAAATCTATCCAGAGCTTCAAATTTCTCTTTAAGAAAGGTAACCCATGTCATTCTAGAATAATCATCAATAAAAAGAATGAAATACCTACCACCTTGAAGAATTCTCACTCTTGTTGGACCACAAAGGTCTATGTGTACCAATTCCAACAATCTGGTAGAAGATTGTTATTTTCCCTTGAAACTACTTCTAGTTTGTTTTCCACATTGACAATCTCTGCAAAAAACATTGATAGGCTTTGTAATCCTCAACAGATCTCTCACTGCTTGAATCAAACTAACTCTAACCAGGTTATCAAAATTGATGTGACACATTCTCCTATGCAATAACTATCTATTATTAATTTGAGTCATAAAGCAGTTACCATCAACACCCTTGAGTTGATAGATATTTCCATTTGTCCTCTTTCTAGCAGTAATTACAGTTGCAGACCCTTTTCTGATCTCAAATCCATCATCCTAAAACTTAATATTGTATCTTTTGCTACACATTTTTCCAACACTCAAGAGGTTATTCTTTAAACCTTTAACATAGTAAACATCTTTAGTATTATGCTTGCCATGAAAACTGATTGAACCTATTCCACAAATTTTAGCACTTGAATCATCTCCAAATTTAATAAGTCCACCATATTTTTCAAGTTAAAAAAAATTACTCATCTCTGGTCATATGATTTGAGCAACCACTATCAATAACCCAATAGTTCTTTTCCTATCTAGCATGAAAATCAGATACCAAGGTACCTATAGCTTTATCATTTTTCTCTGAGACACTTTCCTTCACATAACTTTCAGAGTTAGCATGGCTAGATTCATCTTTTAAAGCCAAGAACAAAAAATCATTATCACCAAAATCTCCATAATCAAATTCATCATCAGATATACCAACATCTTCTCTAACATAGTAGTTTTTCTTGATCATCTTATCTTTGTTTTCCTTTTTCTTATTGTACCCAATTTTGTTTGGACATCTTGAAGCATAGTGACCTATATTTCTGTAGCTAAATCACTTGAAAGGTAATTTACCCTTGTACTTACCAGTGTCATTTTTCATTCTTCCCACAAATTTATCTTCCACATCATCAAGATTATCTGCACTTGAATCTTCAACTTTTTTTATTTTCTAATCTTGAAAGTAGTCTCCACTTTTGCACCATTTTTCAGACCAATTTTCCTCATTTCAAATGTAGTTAGTGTACCATAAAACTGATCTTTAGTGTATGTATTAAAATCTGTTAATTCCTCAATAGCAAAAAAAAATTCACTATACAAATCATGAAGAGTTTTGAGAATTTTCTTTACCACTTTAGGTTCTTTGACATGTGCACCAAGACCTCTCATTGTACTTACCAGTTCATTAACTTGCTGCATGTAACTTATGATTGTTTCATCATTAGACATTCACAAAGTCTCAAATTGTGCCTTCAAATTCTATAACTTATCTTGTTTAACATTATCATCTCCTTCATAGATACTTTCTAGCTTATCCAAAACTTCTTTAGCAATTTTCAAATCCATAACTTTCACTAATTAGTATTTGCAAGACTAGTCAAAAGAACAAACCTTGCCTTACCATTTGTTTCATAGGCCTTGATTCGTACACGGTCCATTTTCAGGCATGGTGTATGTAGTATTTATTGCATTTCCAACTTCATATCCAAGATAAATTAGATAGGCTTCCATCTTCACCTTCCAAAATGCATAGTTTGTACCATCAAACATAGGGATCTCCTTCTTGTTTGCCATCCAGATCTACCTCAAGCAATCAAGATTTTTTCTAAGGAACCTTTCTCTGATACCAATTATTGAATGAAAAATACAACTGAGGGGGGTGAATCATTTGTATCATATTAAAACATTAAAACCCTCAATAGTAATCAGATCCACATGCATTCATTAAACCCTTAATCTATTATAATGTTCAAACATGAAAAGTAGATAACAAAAACTAAAAAAAACACCATACATAAGAGAACACCAGATTTATGTAGAAAAACCTAGAGGGAAAAGACACGGTGAGGATTATCTCACAATATAGGTAATTACAAAACTGGTATAAAGAGGCTCACTACCAGAATAAGACACTGTCCAAAAAGGCTCACAACCCAGGATCACTGTAGGAATATAAAGAAGAAAGAAGATAAAATGTTACACATAGAACACAATCTCAATGCAACAGGTATTCCACCACAACAACTCCAACAAAACTCACATCCTTCAAGAGATTAAAATACCTTAGCTCACTACATTTAGTAATCTTGCATTATAGCTCACACTACATTTCTCACCTCTGCACTTAATTTCACATCACAATACTCAACTCTACTCCACCCTTCATCTTGCATCAATTCACCTTGCATTTATACCATCCATAACATGAAAAGCATCTTGAAGTCAGCTACACTCATCTTACACTTTTACAAATTCAAAATAGGTTGGAACTAAGCATTCCTGCGGTGAATAGGAATGAAAGTGGACCAATACCAAACTTAACTGGGAACCAAATCAACTCTCACATGCCACTCCACACCTTCATTAATGTTCAAACATCTTTGAATGTAGTGTAAACACTAGGTCAGTTATTATTCGTGAAAACACCATTAAACTTTGAATTACACGCTTCCTCAAATCCAAGGATGAGTTACAAACCACATACCATGCTTCATCATGATCTAGAATATTCCTCTATCCTCCTTAAATCCATCAAACTGCTTTAGAATAACTCGCACCTTCAAAATGTACATGCCCAATACACTCAAACTACACTGCCAAACATTTCAACTCAAAAATCTAACTTCTGGAGTACCAAACCACAAATCCTCTTGACACAAGAAAGAGATCAACACCATAAACATACTTTCAAAATCGTAAGACTTGGAGAGTAATTACAGAGAAACACAGAGCAAATGCATTTATCCCAGACACCTTTGTAAGCAACACTGCAAAACTAGTTCACACACTGGTGAACATAACTTCCTCTAACCATCGATCCATAAGCCAAAATTCAAGATATAGAGACTCTAAACACCTCTAACAACATATAGAAAACACACAAGAAAATATTCAACCCTAAAGGAATGCGAAGCAAAACCAAAACACCTCTACAAACTAGAACACCTCTGCAACACCTTGCTTCCTTATTTTATCAATTTTCTCAATATCCTCAACATCTAAACCATAAATAGAAGCTTATCAAAGAGACACCAGAGGTTAACATCAGTAACTTAACTAATGACAACATAATGCAACTAATCAAAGCGACAATATCTCTCAACCACTGCACAACTATCATTAATGACAGCACAAGCTTGTTGACATCAATGACAACACCTTCATACTTGCAACATAGATGACATCTTGTTTAGAAGATATTTTAGTGGTGTATTGTTAAGATGTATTGAATCTAATCAAACTAAAAAATTTCTTGAAGAGTTCCACAATGGGGCACCTAGTGGTCATTTTGCACCAAGAACAACAACCCTTAAAATAATGAAAGTTGGTTACTTTTGACATGATTTATACAAGGATGCACATGCATGGGTAATAAAGTGCAATAAGTGTGCTATATTTGTAGGAACACAAAGGTTATCAACCTTACCATTGCATCCAATTTAGGTAGACCAACCCTTTAGGAAGTGGGGTCTTGATTTTATTGAGCTCATTAATCCACCCTCTAGTTTAGGACACAAATGGATACTAGCAACAATTGATTACTTTACCAAATGGACGGAAGGGGTAGCATTAAAGGAAGCAAATGTAAAATTAGTCCTAAACTTCTATGAAGATTGGGTTGCTAGGTTTGGAATTCTTGAATCTATTATTTTAGATAATGCATTGGATTTTATAGGCACAAAAATAATTGATTGGGATATTAGAAATTATATATTTCCAAGTGCTTCATCTAACTATTACCCACAAGGTAATGGCCAAGTTGAATCTACCAATAAAAAATTGATTAAGATCATCAATAAAACAATATAAGATAATCAGAGAACCTGGCATAGAAAATTGAAATTAGCCTTATGGGCTAATAGGATAACTCCTAAGAGATCTACAAGTAATTCACCTTATGTACTTGTGTATGGAAAAGAGGAAAGTTTTCCTATTTTAGTTAAACTACCAACACTTAGCCTCATCAAAGAGCTAGAATTGATGGAGGAAGAACCAATGGAAATTAGACTTTCCGAGCTTATTGAGCTGGAAGAAATAATTCTAGAAAGAAATTTAAAAAATGGTATTTCATCAAGCACAAATGAAGAATACTTTTGACAAAAAGGTAGTTCCAAGAGTTTTCAATGAATGAGATGTGGTCCTAAAATGGGATGATTTGAAAAGAAGACCCGAAAAGCACACTAAATTTGATGCCATGTGGAGTCCAATCCTTTTGTGATCATAGGTTGCAAGATGCATAATGCTTTTTAGCTATCCAAAATTGATGGAGAAAAACTACCAATCCCAATTAGTGGGATTCACATTAAGAATTGGTATTGAGATAATGATCCATAATTATAACACAGTAGGATAGATTATTTGTGTCAAAAAAGTGTTGTTGCACACTTGATTTTAGTTTTTTTCTTTCCTCCAAGTGTTGATGCACAACTAGTTTTGTCCTTTTAAAGGATTGTTGGGGTCTTGTTTTAGGTTGTTTGGTCATGTGTTGTTTATGTCCTATCTCTCTCTCAAATGTTCCTTAAGTTTTATTTTCAAGCCTAAGTGACTATATTTCCCAAAGGATATGCAAGTCTATTGGTCCTATAAGTTTTAGCAGGAAAAATGCCCTTAGAGGTCACCAAGAATGTTGTCTATTTTTCAATAGTTTTTAGTTTCCTAGAGGTTTGGCTTAGTTAAGTTTTTGTATTTAGTATTTTATCCTTAAATGATGTGTGAGTCATAATATGTTCTTAGGTGAAGATTATGTAAAAAAAGGATTTTACTAAAACTCATCTCAAATGCATCTTTTTCCATGTCCAAAAGGAAAAAAAGAAAAGTTTCATGTGCATGCAAAAAGAGGGAAAAGCTTTGGTGAAGTTTGAGTTTCATAAAGTTAGTCAAGCATCTTAGGGTTCTCCTCTTTTGGAGATATTTTATTGTCTTCTAGTTACCGTGGTGTCCAAGAATGAGGAAGAAGATATGATAGAGATTGCAAGTAGTTTTGTCTTGGTTGCAACTTTCCATCTAAGTTTCATCAAAAGAGAAACAAATGCAATATGTTTCTTTTCATTATCTTCAAATTCTAAGGATATGGAGTTTTGCATGAAAAGATACATATGTTGGAGATATCATGATAAAGAGGTAGGTCTATTAAGTGTAAACCATTATATTTTATCTTCACCATCATATTGAGATATTTGTATCTTTCATTGTAAGTTGTTTTAGATAGCCGTCATTCTGTTATTGCATCTAGAAAGGTATTTGTTGAAGCAATTTTTGAAGATTTCAAAGGGGAAAGAACACAAATCTACCAAAGGAATTCATAAAACTCTTACAACCATATCTCAAAGAAAGCTAAGGTATTTCCATCAAAGCTCAAACATTTTGTCTTGCCTAAACCCTAGCCATGGATGAGTAAGTTTATAGAAAACAATAAAGATAAGGTTCCAAAAGATAAGTATAATCTTCATGGACAATCACATGAATATCATAACCTAATGGAATTCACCTAGGGTGAAAAGAAAGAATAGTTTTTAAAATACCCAAGACAAGTTTTAATGGTAGTCCATGAGGAAGAATCACAATGGACTATACAATAAGAAAATTCAAGGAAAATGACCATTAAAATTAGGAAAGGACAGTGCTTAGTATTAATCATAAATCATCACAATAGAGGATAGTTTAGACACTAGATAAGGATCTTGTCTTTACAAGTTTTTGACACGGAGAGAACAATGCATAATAAAGACTTAACATATGATAGTCACTTCCAAGGAAAGACAATCCTAATGACTATGAGACAGACCTATCAAAAAGAGATGAAAATTATTTCATATTTTCATGTGAATTCATAATTAGATTAAAGAATTGAGGCACATTAAAGAAGGTTATATTCTTTGAAATGAAAATCAAGACAAGGTAGTCACCATGACCACGAGACAAGATTGAAATGATCAAGCAAGAGAAGGTTGAGACCCTTATAGAATTGTAACTATCATTTTGAGAAGGAAACTTCAATATAAAGTTAAAGAATATGGACAAGGAATATCACCAAGAGGATTGTCAAGATAGTTTGAAGACTATGAAATATCAAGTGAAGGGAAATTTCAGACCTGAAAAAATGGTGATGACAATCATACAAAAGTTATGCAAACTTTTAGTGTTTCAAAAACCTAGCTAAGGAAAGGACAATGACATAAAGGATAGATTTAGGGTCTACAATCATCTTCAAATCATTAAAGGGTGACATTCCTACTTAAGGAGGATAGTCTTTACAAAAATCTAGATAGTCACTTCAAAGATAGAAGCACAGTCAAAAGGTAGTCATTATACAAATAAAAGATACAGATGAAAGTCATGTAGACTATATGAGCACAATGCTTTGAGATCTTAAATGAAATTTCATGTTCATGGAGGATAGTATTACATAAAGAAAATACAATGGAATGTTTATAAAGAGAAAATAAAGATGAATAGATCACAAAGAGAAAGGTTTATAAGGGATAGAGCCAAGAAAGAACAATCAAGATGAAACTATCCAAGGTACATGATACAAGGTTGATGAACAAAAGACAGTCAATCCAATGGATTTCCATCAAAGTGTTAGGATAGGTGACATTATAATTGTTATCCTAAGTTGATTTATGTGTCTCCACATTCTTTGGAAAGTGTCCTTGAGAACATGAGGGATAATATAATTATTATTTATTTTCCTATGAAAATTTGCAATTGCATTCAAAGAGGTGGAACCTTCACAGTGGTGGTTGCAATGCATCCTGAGAAAATATTCTTCCTAGGAATCCAAATTTTTGGGTTGGGACCACTTGAGTGTGCATGTACTTGCATGTTATTTGTATATTTTGCATGCTCTTGCATAGTTGGGCGCCCAAGTTTGCATGGAGGTGCATGAGCTTGCATGTAGTTGTTGGAGCCCTCAAAGACTTATGGAGCACTCAGGTTTGACTCAATTTGATTGGTTGTGGGTTAGGAACCCATGTGAAGGCCATGTGATTATTGAATGCTTTATTCTATGTTAATGGGTTGTCCACTAAGGGAGGTGTGGGTTTTTCTAGGTGATTTTTCTTGTTGTTTTGGGATACCATTTGTGGTATTCTCTCCCACAAAATTCTATGTATTGGAGCCTTGGATGGTGGTTTAATAGGATTTATATGCAGGTTGTCATGAAAATGAAGTGTTGTTGGATTATAGAGAGGGTTGTTGTATTGATGTACTTCTTTGAAGATTAATACAAACATCAACTCTCTTTGGGTGTGGAGTTTTTTTCCTGCAAGGGTTTCTCCACATATATCTTGTGTCACTTTTGTTGATGACTTGTGGTATTGTAGATTTTTATTTCATTGTTGCAATTTTTAATCAGTTAATCATTTTATGGTAACCTTGTAAACACATTTTCAGATTTGCAACCACATATTTAAGTTCATATTGCTGCAAGTTATACCTTCATTTCCAACATTTGTTATCAAAGCTAATGGTTGTGTTAAGAGAGGGACACCTTTCTTTTGAGTGTTGAAGAAATGTCTAGTGTTCCTTATGCTAGTGTTGTCAATAGTTTAATGTATGTAATGGTTTGCAGTAGATCAGATATAGCCCAAGCAGTGGGAGTTTTGAACAGGTTTATGTCTAACCCTAGTCGATAGCATTGGAATTTTGTTAAGATGTTGTTTAGATATTTGTGTGGTACTTTAGATTATTGTTTGGTTTATCATGGTACTGATGATGTGGATAAGTGATTGGACATACAATGTTTTATTGAAGTAGATTGGGCTAGCGACTTGGATAGTCGAAGGTCCACTAGTGGCTATGTTTTTACTTTATTTGGAGGTACAATGAGTTGGATGAATAAGAGGCAACCTACAATTGCATTATTCACCACCAAAGTAGAGTATATGGCAGCTACACATGCTTCTAAGAAAATGATTTGGTTACAAAGACTTGGTAATGGAATTGGTTTTGATTGCAGGAGAGTGAGGATTGGATGTGATAGTTAGAGTGCCATATGTTTAGATAAAAATCCTATATATCATGCTCATACTAAACATGTTGATGTTTAGTATCACTTTGTGTGAGAAATGATAGAGAATGGTAATATTTTGATTGAGAAGGTTGAAACTTTGGATAATGTTACAAATTCTCTCATGAAGCTAGTGACCACAAAAAGTTCTCTTGGTGCAAGAAGGCCATGGGCCTTGATCACTATACTTAATTATATATTTGTATCCCATGGATGTAATTGCAATGTATAATGTCAAGTGGGAGAATGTTAGGATAGGTGACATTATAATTGCTATCCTAAGTTGATTTATGTATCTCCACGTTCTTTGGAAAGCATTCTTGAGGACATGAGGGACAAAATATTTATTATTTATTTTCCTATGATAAATTGTAATTGCATTCAAAGAGGTGGACCCTTCATGGTGGCGATTACAAGGCATATCGAGAGAATATTCTTCTTAGGTGTCCAACTTTCTGGGTTGAGACCACTTAAGTGTGCATGTCCTTGCATGTTATTTTCATGTTTTGCATGGAGGTGCATGAGCTTGCATGTAGCCATCAGATCCATTAGAGACTTATGCAACACTCGAGTTTGACTCAATTTGATTGGTTGTGGGTTAGGAACCCATGTGAAGGCCATGTGATTATTGAATATTTTATTCCATGTTAATGGTTGTCCACTAAGGGGGCGTGAGTTTTTCCAAGTGGTTTTGCTTGTTGTTTTGGGATACCATTTGTGGTATTCTCTCCCAAAAAATTTATATATTAGAGCCTTGTGATGATGGTTTAGTATGAGTTCTTTGTAGATTGTCAAGATGATGAAATGTTGTTGAATTACAAAGAGAATTGTTGTATTGTTGTACTTCTTTGAAGATTAATACAAACAATTGATCTCTTTGGGTGTGGAGATTTTTTCTCGCAAGGGTTGCCACACATATATCTTGTGTCACTTGTGTTGATGACTTGTGGTATTGCAGATTTTTATTTCATTGTTGTAATTGTCTATCACTTAATCATTTTACGGTAATATTGTAAACACATTTTTAGATTTTCAACCACATATTTAAGTTCATATTGTTGCAAGTTATACCTTCATTTCCAACACAAAGAAGATAGTCATAATCAATAAAATATTCATTATATGCATAATAATGAGAAAAGACCATGGGAGGACAACCATAAACCCTATGACTGTGATAAAGAGAATAGGACAATGATCTTGATGGAAAAATGTCAAAAGTAAATTATCTTGTAATAATCATGGAAATCATATAAAGGCTGTGAATACATGATCCTTGACTCATAAAAATTATATAGTTTTCAAGAAATTTTATACCATGGTAGTCAAGATAGGGGTCACCATGCTAAGGACATTCATTAGAAGGAGTCAGTTGGCCATTCAAGACTAAGCATTAACAGTATAGTAGACCTACCATGAAGGCAAGGGATCATGATGTAGGGAAAATCATCTTAAAAGAGTGACTAGACAATGCTCATAGAGTTTCAAAATATGACAATCACCTTGAGATATAAGACAATGTAGTCACCATAAACCAATTGAAAGATGCAAAGGACAACTCACGATGAGAAAAGACAATCAAAGGGGCAAATATCTCAAATTTTATAAAAACCTATTGATGATGAGGTAGAGGATAGTCTTGAGACTATCAAGACTAAACATTTAAAGGGTAGTAAGATCATTTTAAATACCAAACAAGAAATATGGCAAGGACTATTCCTATATGCACAAACAGTGCAATCAAAGACAATGCAATCTAGATGATAATTTTTCAAAGGGGAAAACTTCAAGAAGAGATCACAGTGGACCATGAAATAAAAAATAGAGGGTAGCATGAATAAAATATAATCTATAAATTAGTGAAAGAGATCAATGAAAAAATATTAATGTTAGTCCTATAAAGCAAGAAAATCTTATGTTTGAGAAATGACAATCTTAAATTCAATAAAAATGAGATGAATCAAACACTAATTCTTCGTTGTGTACTCAAGCTTGATAGATTAACATTGTTCTAAGGATTGGAAAAATATAGAGGTTTTTCAGGTATACCTTGACATAATAATCAATATGATATTCATGAAGGAGCAAGCCCATTGTGTTATAAAGATTCCAAACAATGTTTTACAGTGACCAACCTTTTGAAAAGAAAGCATTCATTCAATGAATTGAGGGTAGCTGCTTATAAAAGATCTTGAGTTTTGACAAAATCAATTAAGGAAGAGTTGTAAAGCATAATGACCTAATGAAGGTGACAATCCACATCATATTTGAAGTGGATAAAGTGAAGATTAGAAGGTTGGAATGCATCAATTAATAGCCGAAAGCTTCTCCTATGCCATCCTAAGGGATTTAGTTTTCTTCAACTAACTCTCTCACATGGCTTAATATAATGAAGAAGCATTCACAAGTTGAGGCTAGAAGGTTCAGTTTAGGAGTCCTCATAGTTAATTTTAGGCTCGTTAAGGAGCCTAAATGGATATAACTAAGGTTGGATGAAGTTTGAAGCCATAAGCAAATAGTTAAGGGCACTTTTGAGACCTAAAATAAAGGCTTTTTTACCTTGTACACCCAAGATCCAAAAAGACTCATGTAAAGTGATTGAAATAAGTTCTTCTAGTCAACACCATGCATAATTTTCAAGACATTTTCAATTTAGTTGGAGCACATTCCAAGGGGTATTGATGTAAGAGCATCCATGGATGGTTGACAATCTTGCATCAACAAAAAATTCAAAATTTGGAGTTTACATTTGTATTTTATGTTAGTAAGATAATTTGAATAAAGTTGGCATAATTTTATTTAATAATATAAATGTCAACTTTTGTTAGGCCATGTTGGCAAGTGGAGGTAGTGGGAATGTAGGTGCATTTTTAGAAAATTATGAAAAAGCAGATTTGGGCGTGGGGTTTGTGGGGAGTTAGAAACTTGCATGAAAAATCATTTATTTATTTTTCCTTTGTGGGTACAACTCATTCCTAGGAGGTGGGCGTAGCATTCCCAACTAGAGGAGAAAAGCTAATTTTTGGGTTTTGGGAAAGTCATGTTTTGCATATTTTTGGTTTTCATTGTTCACTACAGGTTTTGAAGGAGGGAGAGCTTCGTGTAGCATTTCTCAGGAGGTTATTGAATATTTTTGTTGTAGGTTGAAAGGGTTATTGTATTCATTAAATTTTTAAGAGACCATTGTTGAAATTTGAAGCATTGTAGGTGATTGTTTGTAGGAGAAAAGTATAGATTTGGAGGTGCTCATGAAGCACACAATTTTATTTTTATTATAGCTTATTTTTATTTAATTTTCAGATTATGTAAAGGGAATATGTTGCTTCCCATCAATTATTTTTTGATTGAAAATGAAATTGTAATTAGATCTCCATAATGAGCATACTTATTGTTGAAAGTTTCAATTGAACCCATGAGATTTGGTTGCAGATTTTGCTTGCACTGTCATGTTTATTTCAGAGTGTGGTTTCAGAAAAGAGGGTTGTTGTGATCCCTTGTTTTGTTAGGCATGCAAGGGGAAGGAAGTAGAAATTTCAAAATCAACTCTCCTTTGCAAAATTTTGCATGATTTACAAATAGTTCAAGAGGGAGTCCCACATCTAGACAACTAGCAATCAACATGCAGACTCAAATTCTTCCTCAAAGACAACTCTAATCATGCAAGAGGTGGATTTTTTTTATCAAAACTAGACACCCAAGTTTGAGTTTAGTTAGTTCATTCTATTCTTATTTTTTTTTGTATGCAAGAGAAAGAGATTGTAACTCAATTTTTGAGAGATATTTTTTGATATAGAACAACATTTTCATGTACTTTTTAAGTATTTTCAGATTTGTAATTGTGAAAACTTCTACTATTTCAATAAAGCGACATATTTTTCCTTATCCAATTCATGTGTTGAATATATTTACAGATTATTTGATCTAATTTTTGTGATTACCAATACAAAATCCTTGAATAATGTCTCACTGCAAAACATTTTTATGCATGAATAAGCAAAACCCATATAGGTCATCTAGGCTATGTTAATTGTTTCAACAATTCTAGTTGTGAAAGCACTTAGTTTTCCTTCAAAAATGTGAAACATAACCTTCTTGTGAAATGCTATTGTGCGATTTTTGTAAAAAAATGAATTGTGAAAAAAGTAGGGTAGATTTTGAGAGAAATTATGAGTTAAAATAAAAGGTTCAAGTCTTTTGAAGTTTGGTGCATCACCTCCAAGGATAAAGTCTTTCAATTTTAGTATTTCTATCTCTTTTCCTTATCTATCAATAGTTTATAGGAGGTTATGTTGGAAATTGATAGGTTGTCATTGATGTCAATAGATAATGGAATTCTATTGATTGCCAGTATTTTGCTACTCCGATTATGAATGTCTGTTGATCCAGTATTTTGATTTGGATTATCCCATTTTTGTATGATTTGCTCAGAAGCTGATAACATGATTTACCCTAATATCAGTTGCATTCTCTGACATGGTTTCAACTAACTAAGGTGTATGGGTTGTGAGGTACTATTCCTATTTGATTTGAATGGTGTTATGCTTTTACACTGGCTTTTTACATCAATTTTTTGGTCTGAATTCTATCTTAGTAAAAGATATAATTTTTTACACAAGTTGAGTCTACAAGATGTATTCTATCTTGGAGTTTCATGATGATATGTGAAGGGATTTGGGAGATATGAATGGTAGTATTCTATTCTAAAAAACCTTAGTGAGTTTTCCTCCTACACTTTATTGTGGGAGATTCCACATTTTCTCATAATTAATTATCATACCGTGCAATGTTGTAGATAAGCAGTTTGATGTCATCCAAGGGAGAATTTAATGAGTTAACAAGTTTTTTTGTTGCATGTTTGATGGAGTGTACATATGTTTGGAGTTTTTGGTTTAAATTTGGCGGACCTAACTATATATTAATATTAAAGGGATCTATCTTAGGTCCATGTTGACAAAATTAGTTTTTGAATTAAGGTTTCTCTAACAAGGCTAACCTAATTAAGAAACATGGATACAAATGTATATATGGAAGACATTCTTTGGTGTAGAGGTGTGTGTGGTGAGAAAGAGAGGAAGAGAGAAGAATGATCGCATGGAAGAAGTTGAAAATGAATATGTGTGAGTTTTATAAATGAGCAACTAAGTGAGTTACTCAAGCATTGTGCTTCATTAGAACTGAACTCCAGCACAAGGAAGGTGCATTCTTCATTAGTTCACACTTGTGGCAGTGAGCCATACACTTGTATCTTTGCGGTTAGCCATCTTTTTGTATTTAGGTTGTGAGCCTTTCAAGGATAGTGAGTCTTGGAAATGAGCCTTGTAATATTCTATATCTAGATATATTATATTATGAGCTAATCCTCACCGTGGTTTTTCCCATTTTGGGTTTTCCATGTAAAAATTTTGGTGTTCCTGTGTGTTGATGCTTTGTCTTGATTTCATGTCTTCCTCTAGTAATTCAGTCAGATTTGTGATAATGCTTAGATGGATTTTATGTGAATGGTTTTATGGAATACTAATTCAGCCCCCCTCTTAGTATTCTGGATGTTCAACAAGTTCATCAAGGGAACCAACCCTCTTTGGAGGTTTATCTTGGCCATAAGCAATCCACAACTTGAAGATGATCCCATGTTTCACAGGATAGCTAAGTTTTGCACTTAGCTAGGGTGTAATCCTCGTGACAACAAGAATATCCCAAAATGTGATCTATTTAAACATGAGAACCTCTACCCTAATATTTTCTATGAGACCACTCATGAAACGACATTGTAAAAATTATTCATCAAGGTCATGGGTTTGGTTGGCCAATTTCTCAAACTATGTTTGATATTCCCACATTTAATGTGTGACATAATTTAGAGGGGTTATTCATAAAATATTCATATGATCTAAGGCCAAAATATCTAAGGGATTCCATAATTTTTGAATCCAATACAACCATTGAAACTGTTAAATGACTTCCTTTGCTATGTGGAAAGAAGCAAGAGAAGGATATGATCCTAGGGAATTTAATGGACTACAAAATATTGGTTTTCCTTGTATAACCAAATGGTAGGATCAATATCATCAATTTTGGGAAAGCATGGTTTAGGGAGTGTGGGAGATAAACTTTATTTTGGGAGATGAAACCATTGACATGAGCAGGTCTAACCCCTGTTTGAAGGAAAATTAATCAAAAAATATTTTAACTATGCTAGTATCTAGTTGAACTAATCTTGTATGGACAATTATAGTTGGTCAAATATTCCATTGACATACACCATAAAGAGTTTTGGTTAGTCATGAAGGTGATGAATCCTTGAAATTGTGAAATTCAACAAGTATAAAAATGTTTACTATAGTTATATGGGAAGAAGATCAAGAAGTAGAGATGATTGCAACCATGTAGGTGCCTAAATGAAAAAAATATGAGCTCAAGCTAAAAAAAGTATAATTTAGAGTTATATAACAAATTTAATAGATTGAAAAATAATTGTAACATTAAAATCCATTTAAAGGGGTAAAATTTGTTGGGGTAAATTTTTTCCTATAATTTATTTATTATTTAGATACTCTCTAGTCTAAATTTCCCCTCGAAACTGAAAAATTGTGGTTAGATTGAGAGAGATTTTCTTAAGAATTTGGATTGAAGAGGGAAGCTATAAGTTGAACCAATGAATAAGAAATGGATTTAGGAATGAACAAAAATCTATAGCCTAGAGGTAACATAGTACTCACAAAGAATATTGATAGTTGTTTTATTGATGAAAATCACCCAACTATATAAATATTGATTATCTATACCTAGTATGGATGAAACATAGGTGGGGATAAGAGGGAAGGTTCTATAGGGAATTTTTAGTTTGTGAGATCACCAATATACTTATCCTATTCATAAATTGTGTTGGTCCAATGTTTCACTATGCTAACTAAAAGACTAGGACTATACCCATTTCCCAATATCTCATCTCCAATGTATGAGGTGAGTAACTTCTTGGGGATAACTTCTTATTAGTGCAACATAAGATTTATATGATTGAAGGTTACCTAGGGTGAAGTTTTAAAAAAAATCTATGGGATATTTTGATATACTAAAGGTACTTGGAAGCTCATGAATATACATAGAGGTTGTTTGAGACTTGGGTATTGAAGCTAACTCTTATTATGATTATACCCTTTATGAGGAATCTAATTTAGCCAATAATAACTCTTTTGAGGATATTTGAAAACCATCAAAACATGGTTTCTAACTTAAAAATGAAAAAAAAACTATAACAATTTTTTATCACCAAAATCCCTTTGAGGGTGAGGTGAGAGCATATGGTAGACAATTGTAGAAATCCATAAATTGACAATGTTTCTAGTATAAATAGATTTGGAAAGAGATCTAATATACCTTGTAATGAACTTGCAAGAAAAATATGATAATACACAAAAAAATATACAAAATAGAGAGAAACATAATACTTTTATTATATTTATAGTGCCATTTTGAGGGGGAAACCTACCAATATATCTTACTCTCCAATTACAAATATACAAGGTAATTTCCCCTTGGGAAGTCATTGTAATATATTAAGTCTCACTAAAGATGACTTCTACCATCCTATATATGGGATAGTCACTTTATTCTAACTAAATAGTAGGATGAATTACAAATAATATGCATCTAGAACTTTGTTTAATATTACCTATGAGAGAATTAGCATATGCACCCAACTAATACTAGCTACTACATAGCATAATGGAGTTGATAGCAATGTGCTACAATAATTTCTCTTTGTATACATATACTAGTCATATGCAAATAGCATCATATTACCTCATATGCTATTATCTTATGCCACAAGGGTTTGTGGTTTCATGCAAGAAGAGTTCAAAATCTTGTAGAGATACATAAGAAGGTTGTGTGGTACTACACATTTCACTAAATACCTTGAGGTATTTCCTATAGATATTAGATATTGAATAATGATATGTAGAATATTGTACAATACTACATAATCTCTACTCATGCTATTTGGTCATTTCTTGACCCATTTATGAGTTGCAGTTCTTAAATAGAATAAAACACACCTTAAGATGCCTAAATAAGCTATAAAAAGATAAATATCATAAATGAGAATCATAATTCATGAGAAGAGGATAAAGAGTGTTTATGAAAGGATAAGGAAAATAGATCGTTAAAGTACATTAAGTGACTATATAAGGAATGAAAAAAAGAGAGATAAAAACATAAGGACATGGATGAGTAAGAGGAAGATATATGAGAGATCTATGAGAGATCTATGTGATAATGATAGTATATATGTGTGTGTGTGTGTATCTATATATATATATATATATGTATATATACCTATAAATATGTATATGTATATATATACATATACATATATATGTATATATATACATATACATATATATGTATATATATACATATACATATATATGTATATATATGTATGTGTATATATGTATGTGTATATATGTATGCGTATATATGTATATATATATATATATGTGAAAGATATATGTATAAATCTACATATATTTTAATTTGTGTTATTCTATAATCTAGTACATATGTTTTAATTCTATTCCTTATCAATAACACTAGGTTAAAATGCCTGTTAAGGGGCTTGGTTGGGTTAATCCAATTCAGTATTTAGAAGTTGATAAATGGGAAAAACCAAAGGAAGGTTGGTGGAAGGTTAATTTTGATGGAGTGTCAAAAGGAAATCCAGGCCCTTTTGGGGTTGGATGCATTATCCGTGATTGTAATGGAAATGTGTTAGCTATAGGAGCAATGAAATTGAAGGATGGAACCAATAACATTGTGGAAGCTGCAACAACCTTAATGGAAATCAAGCTAGCTAGGAGGATAGGAGTAACAAGGATTCATCTGGAGGGAGACTCTTTAATAATAATTCAAGCAATCATTAAAGGGAAAATAGAAGCTTGGCATTTGTAGGGAGTGGTTAGGAGAATAATCAAAGTTTTAGCCCTTTTCAAATAATTTAAGGTGAGTCATATTCAACAAACAGGGAATGTGGAGGCTGATATACTATCAAAATGAGAACTTTCTTTTACAGAGGTGGATAGTTTAAAATTTGAAGACTTTAGGGTTATTAATTTGGAGGACCTTTTTGTGGGATTTTAAATGTATGAAAGAAGGCTTTCGTATCAAACAAGTCGGTATAGAGATCCCAGTGAAATGTGAAGCATTGATGAAGGTAGTTTGCCGGTGCTGAATGTATGTTTGGTATTTATAGAGTTGGCTAGCAAAGTGGGGAATTTTAATCACCTCACCACATTCGATGCTTCTAGGGGTGTGGGTGTAAGGAGTGTTTTTGTTTGGTGGCGAGTTGCAGGTTGGGAGCCAATGAAGCTGAGCAACAATAGAGGCTAGCTTCACAATTCCTTCATAGAGGAAGCTGGACCCTTTTATGGGGAAAGAATCAATGAAGAGATTGTGAGGTTTATTCCTCTTTAAGGATGAACAAGGAGTGCAAGCAGTTAAAATAATGTTGGGTGATGGCTTTAAAAAACTGACTCACAAATATAGAATGAATATGGATATCTATTCATTGGTGATGGTGTGGGGTTTACATGTTGGTGAATTGGTGAATGAGATGAGGAAAGTAATGAGAACTCTGGTGTCGAAAGACTTCCTAGTAGATATGGAAGGCATTATGGAGCGGGTGATACTAGGAGTAGGGCTAGTAAAGATTGAAGGAAAGGATGCTAGAGGCATGGAGTTGGCAGATTTGAACCATCTTTTTATTAGATGGCTAGAGGGACGCACAAAGGACTGGTGGCACAAAGAAGCAGAGCATGAGTGGAAAGTGCTAAAAAATTCATGGAGCTAGTGATGTTAGAGATGCCAATTGAAAATATGAAAGAAATTTCTAGGGAGGAGACACATGAAAAGAAAAGACTACGTCCACGGAAGAAACAAAAGCCACTAATGGAAATCCCGCCATTGGAGATGGGAAAACCTTCAATGAAAATTGAGTAAAACTAGTCTTTATGTAGTTTAGTTAACTATTTTAATTTTCGTTTATGAGTCAGTTTTTGGATATAAACCTGGAGTTGCAATGTATTGCATATTCTTTGTAATTTCTCTGGGGCTTAAGAATAGCATGATAGGGTAGATGTTAGGTGAATTTGATCAAGGGCGGGTAGTTTTTTTGGGTTTTGGAGCTAGTTAATCAGTTTTAAGGTGAATGTTGGAGGTGGTGTTTGATGTATTTTCTGTAACTTTGCTTTATTTTCAAATTCAATAAAAAACTATTATCATCAATTAAAAAAAAAAAAAAACACTAGGTTAAAACACAACTATAACATATAAATATCATAGATCACTAGTCGATGCTTTCTTGTCAACATTTGGTTCCATTGTTAGGACCCTAATTGTTGGTGGTAGGGAGGGGATTGTACATAGGAGAGAGTTGTGGTGAGAAAAACTTGAAAAATAAAGGATTATAGATGAGCATGGAAGCGATTGTGATGTTATGTGGCAATACACACTAGGTCCTATAGAGGCTGATAAATGGAATGAAGAGAATCCTAAAAATACATGACCACTAAGGAAGGTCTATTCTTATTCATTGAGGATGAATAAAAGGATTAATGTAAAATAAAATAAAAACACCCATTGCCAAAGGCGACAAAAGAAACAAAGGAAAATTATTGAAGAGATTGAGATGCCATATGAGATGATAATTGAGGAGGAGAGGTAGTTGAAATAAACTTAGGAGAGACAAGAAACACATTGAAAAATTATTGAGAAGGCTAGGGAAGCCTCATCAGAGCTCATTAGGAGGGTTGGTACTAAAAAAATAGAAAATTC
The DNA here is from genome assembly GCA_007258455.2 of Sequoia sempervirens. Classification (NCBI taxonomy): domain Eukaryota; kingdom Viridiplantae; phylum Streptophyta; class Pinopsida; order Cupressales; family Cupressaceae; genus Sequoia; species Sequoia sempervirens. The sequence continues at coordinate 710,474,348 of VDFB02193867.1, read as the reverse complement.
CAAATTAGAGGGACAAATAGATAGAGTGTTTCTCGTTAACATTAACACATTAGGATGGCGAGAGTAAGCGGGAAAGGGACAGTTTCAAGTGTTTTGAATTTTTTTGAAGAGGATGGTGATGGTGGATCAAACTCGAATGATGAGTATAAGTTCATCTAGGTGCTTGTGTGCCTTCAACAGAGTTTCTACCAGCTGCTCTTTTGAGGGTGGTTCTCTGGGATCTTCCTGTGTTTTCCTAATGCTGGTTTTGCTATTTCTAGGTCGTTTGTGGTTGGTTTGTTCCTTTTAGATGGAAATGGAGAGAGTGTGGAAGATTTGGATGGGGATGTTGCAATTTTTTTTTTTTGAAGGGGATCCTTGGCTGGGTTCTTCCATGTTGGGTGCTAATGAAAAGTTTTTCCTTAGCTTTTTCTGGTCTACTAGTGGTGTAGATTCTCTTGCTTCTACCACCTTTCTTCCTTCTACCCATTCTTGGGCTTGTTGCGACTACTTGTGCTTGTATATGATTCTTGGGTGCATGTTGTTTGTGGTGGTACATGTTTGTTACAGTGCTCTTTGGTGGGAATTTGATGCTTTGGATTGCCTAGGGCTCTTTATTATAGTTCAGACTTGCTCTCTTCTAGATTTTTCTATGTTGGGTGTGTGTGGAAGGCTTTTTTTCCCTTGCCTACGTGATGCCAGTCTATTGGTTTGTATTGGTGTTCATGCCTCTTCTTGGCTTGGATTCCTGTCTCTATTGTGAAGGGATTCAGTGCCCTTTTTGAATTCTTGTGGTTCTTATTTCTTTGTCGGTACTATTGGGTGGTCCGACAATGCTTGGGTCTACTTGAATTTTTCTCAGTGGAGTGGTGTTCTATTGCACTTCTTGCAGATCTTTGAGTTAGCTAGAAATTTTTTTCTAAGGTTTTAGGGCTTTATGAGTTTGGATCCTATTTCAATGATAGTGTTCTTTTTCTTTCTCCCTCGGGATACAACATTTCTCCCACTCTATTGCTAGTTGATGATTTGCTAACTTTGGTGGAAGTTTGGGTGGGGGCCTTGGTTGTTTATTAGTTTGTTGGAGGAAGGGCGATCGGTCGAATAATCTTGTGTTGTCCTTTGTGGTTCCCTTGTAGGCCTTGGAGCTCCTTCTGCTTGGTTGTTTTGCAATGTATCCTTGAGGGAAAAGTTTTTTGTGCTCAATACTTTCATTGTTTGAAAAGTTTAGTTCGGGGGTGGTTAATGGGTCATTTGTGCTCTGCTCTATTGAATTAAATTTGTTCATGTATCTTGTTGGTTTTCCTTTTGTTGGAGGGAGGGATTCCTCTAGCTTGGGGGAGCCTCGGTTATAGCTTTGGATTTGTCCTGTGGTGTTGGTGCTTCAATTTTTGGTGTGCCTTTGACTAGTTGGGAGACTATTGTTTTGCCTCTCTATTGGTGTTGGGGCTTACTGTTGGTAGTTGTGTGCAAGTCCCCTACAATATCTTTCTCAATGCTCTTGTCCTTTATTCTCTTGTTGGGATGGGGATTGTTGCTTTCTCCTACGTGCCCTAGAGGGCCTATGAGGGTTTCATCCCTTCCTATTTCTTGGGTTGTTCTATGGTTGTGGTGGTGTGGTTTGGTTCTTCCTCTCCTATTGCTCTACTTTTCCTTAGTCAATCTTTTGGCTATAGTCCTCTTTGACTTTGGGATCCTTTTTTTTGAGCTCAAAAGGTGTTTTGTCTTGGCTGATGTTTCAGATGTCTCTCAAGATAATTGCGAAAAGATGAACATGGTGTGTGAGGAAGTCTTCATTGTCCTCCCTGTTGGAAGGGTGGCCCCCTTTGTTGGTTTGCTGATGAATTTCAAAGGTGTTGAGTACACTCTGGTTTCACAACTTTCTTTGTTAATTTTGATGGTGTTCTTCAAAGCTCTCTTGGGGAAGTTGTTCATATTGTTGAAGGACACTTTTGTGGGTTTCACTCTAGGAATACTTGCTTTGCTTAGGCAAGGCTTGCTTATGTCTCTGTCGGAGGGGTTGCTCTCTAAGTTTTTGTTGAAGGCATAGGTGCTCTTGTTACTCATGGTTACTATGTGTATTCTCTCTACGGGGATGTGTGCTACTTTCCTGGCCCTACATATGGTGTCTCCTATTGAGATAGAGTCCTCTCCTTTAGAGGTGGATACCTCTCCTATGGAGGTGGAGATGGGTTCTCAGAGAGGGGCGGGTTTCTTGTGCTTCTTTAGCAAGTATTCTCCCTTGTAGCTCCATTTGAGGTGGAGAGAATTCCTATTGAGGTGGAGTTCAGGTAGGTTGGAGACTCTTTTCTATAGTGGAAAGGGTTTCCATAGTAACCTCTCCTATAGAGGCAGAGAGGTAAGTGGGTTAATGGAGTTTATATGGTTCTTCAATTTCCTTGTGTTCAAATTTGAATTGGGTTCTATGAGAGTTAAGAGTGTTGTGAGATGGCTATCTCATAATTTGTTGGTTTCAAAATGTTTTGAATTCTACAATAATTGGTTGGAATTTCAGGTTGTTTTGTCCACCCTTGGGGAGGTTATGGCGATTGGGTGTTGTTTTGCTACGTTGTGGATGGTTGTTTGGCCTATTTTTTTTGCTATGAGGTGGAATCAAGTGGTGCAAGAATATGAAGGTAACCAAAGGACTCTTGCATTGTGCTATGCTGGGTACGGCCTCAGGAATTATCTTTCAGCTCTAGTTAAATGGATGCTCTGAATCTTCTAGTGCTTAGTTTTATTATCCCAGACTGCTATTTCATTATAGCAATGTTATGGTTTCATACTTGCTAGACTTTGGTTAACCTAATAAATGGTGTGCACACTATTTTGGGGATTTTTTTTTATTAAGCTGATGATGGTTATGTGGTTGCAATTTGGGTTTCTAGGCCTACATGCCATTTTGATGTTGTTTCCTGGTGGGGTTGGTGCTATTTTCCCTAGCCAGTTTCTCTATTTGTTGTTTTATCTTTCTAACCACAGGATCAAGGTCCTTTCCATGCTTACCTAATAAAAAACATTAACACATTAGAGTAGTCAAGAACCCTAATAGCAAGAGTAAAATAAAATTTGACCAGGTTGGAAGAATAGATAAAAAAATATGATGAATCAATGTAGTCAATTAGGGGAGGTCTTAGAAGAAATATTGCTTGGCTAAGGCCCGAAAGTAGGAGTGCTTGACAACTTGAGTTTTTGAATTGAGAATCATATTCTAAAACATACATGCGAAACTTAAATGTCACTATTAATGAAGGGGTTGAATGATTAATAACCCTATTTCTAAATTAAAACCCCTAAATTTTATCATAGAGTACTTGGATGAAGTAATGAGTAGGAATGTGGACCTACAAAAGGATAATATGTTAAAAGTCATAGAATTATAGGGATAGAGGGGAAGTGAATGGAATAAATATTTAAATGAAATGCTCAATAATTCAGAAATTTCCATCAACACAATAGAAATATTTGAGGAAGGGTGTAATAACTCAAGTTTATCTAATGGAAATTTACTAAGTATTGATGAGTTATTAAAAGTAAACAGACCTAAAAAGGAGATGATCCAAAAAAACCAAGTCACCCCTGGTGTTATCTAAAGTGAGAATAGTTTCTATAAAATATTGATATAGATGGAGGACAAGGTAGAAAGAAAAGATCTTGTGAGTTTATGTGAGGAAAGTTTAGGAGAATATTTCTTTGGGATTGAATTACCAAGAGATAAGGGTAGAGTAAGGAAATTAATAAAATAGTAGGAGGTTATGAAAAGTGGTAAGAGCATTGAAAATTTAGGGGTAAAATCCCTAGGAACCAAGAGAAGAAAGAAAAGGTAGAAAGGTGAGTAAAAGAGAAAATTAAAAGAACAATGAAAAAAATGAGCCTACTACTAAAAAATGGAACATAATCAAACAAAAATTTTCATCTTTGGAAAAGATATTGAAGAAGCAACAAAACACATATTTGTTCTAGATTCTACTTGGAGGAGAAATATAATAAGAGATAATCAAACCAAGCTCTATGATTTTTTTGGGACACTAAGGTATAAAGTGCTTATATGGTATATGAAATAATGTTGCTTACACAACAAGAAATGGAATAGTTTGAAAAATGAATTCTTAAAAAAAAATTAATCTCTAGAGGTCCCCTTGGAAAGTGTAAGATGCAGAAGGTGATACAAAGGAAAGATAAAAATATAAGGGAATTTGACCAAAGTTTCAAAGGAGTGGTTTGGAAGTTGGAAGTATCCCTTATAGAAAAAAATAATTGAATGTTTTATCTCTAGGCTACCACTAGTGATTAGAGTATCTAACTAGATGGAATAATTTTTAATTTATCTACAAAAGTGATGGAGCTAGCTTCAAGGATTAAAGTGCAACCATAAAGTAGAGAAAATGTAAAATGCGAGAGTACAAAAATATAAAATTTAAAGTTAGAATTAGAAAAAATGAAGATTGAGTAGGAGATACTAGCAAAGGGAGAGAGTCAAGGGGAGGGATCACTACTCCATAGGAAGACGATATGGAACACTTATTATTCCAATGAAGGTCACCTACATAATGAGTGATTGGTACTAGAAGGGAATAAATGTGATTGTATTGAGAGTGGAGATTGTAGAACCACCTAGAAGACTCAAAAGTGTATATAGGGGTATTTGCAATGTGTGGAATGAACATGAGACAAATGATTTCCCATCAATACTATTTTGGGTGAGACATGAAAGTGAGCTCTAATACAACCATAGATGTGAAGATAATGTCCCTATTAATAGAGGGATGGAAAGGGAAAAATAATTAGTAAAAAGACCCTTTTATGTCTAGGATCATGGTTATTGGTAACCACAATGGAGAACTAACCAACAATTATTTAATATAATATAACACAAGGTACCATAGATCCAAGATGAAAAACCTTCTACAAGCTATCAAGGTGACCACTAAAAAGGATGAATTAGATGGTACTACAATGATAATAGAGGAAGACATGGTAGAGAAGAGGCCAAGGATAGAGAAGGGATAAAGTCACCTATTTTAAGTGTGGTGAAACATGTCATTATATAAATTAATGCAAAGAAGAAAGGATGAAAAAATGTAGGTTTTGTAGATATTTTGAACATATTCATTTATTTACCATAAATTAGCTCAATACTATAAGAATGGATAAGTACTAACAAAAAGTAAAGAAAGATTAGGGCCCAATGTAGTAATGGGGCCAAAGAAATGATAAAAATTATAAAGAAAAATCCTCTAATGCTATAGTATGTCAAAGAATAGAGGTTGGAAATAGGAAGAAATAGGAGAGACTTCCCTCACTAAGGAGGAAAAATTGGAAAAGAGGTGGCATGGTGGAAACCAATACGAAGAATACAAAAAGAAGAATAGAGTAGTGGTGGTCACTCATTGAGGGATTGAAACTAGAAAGAAAAATTAATCCAAGGGGATCCAAAAGAAAAGGAGGATTTTCCATCAAAATTTATTCATGAACTAGTTGTAGATAAATATAAGAATACCACTAGAGAAGAGTACCACAAATATCTCTTCTTAGAAGATGAAGCGTAGTTATTAAAGGAATTGGAAAATTTTGTAGAAGAATAAAATATAATATAAAAAATAAAGTGAATTTTCAACTAATAGAACAAGCACAAAGAAGATAATAGAACAGAACATGTTAGAAATATGGTAAAAAATATGAGGAAATTAAATATCACCATGTCTTGGTTGAACTCAAAGTTAATGAAAAATGGATAAAAATGTATTAATATATTTAAGGGTAAATGTCAACATAATTCCTAGATGATCTTGAGAAAATGACACTATATGGTACACCCTATGATATTTGGTATTTAGAGTGGTTTGTAGATTATGATAGTATATTGATTCTGAAAAGGAAGAACTCAACTTCTATGGGGATTCCAAATAGTACACATAACATTATATACAAATATGAAGGGAACATATATTGAGGGGTGACGTAAGAGAGATATAAAAAGAAGATTCATACAGAGTGTTATAATTAGTGAGGAAACAACCTAATATTTATATAAAAAGGGAGAACTCAATTCAAAAGGGAAAATACTGGTGGAGAGTGGAGAATCCACCAATGACACCAAGGATGTGATAAAATATTGAGAATTGTATAAGCTAAAGAGAGGAATAGGGAAGGTCCCAAGAATAAGAAGGATACAAAAGGCGATACTAGAGAGAACCCAAAATGAAGAGAACCCACCATAAAATAGAACTAAGAGAGCATTGGGTATCATGGCTTAAGAAAAAAAAGTGGACGATATTTCATGAATATGTCTACAAAAGATATAAAGATAAGAGAGAGTAACAAAAATGTAGAAAACCTTCCAAAAATGGTAGGAGGCATATGGAAGATGACCAAGAGGATGGAGAAGGAAGGCACAATTCTAAATAAGGGATATTTTCAAGTAAGAAAGATGAAGGTACTATGAACCAATATGTGCACGTTGAGAAGGAGGATACACCAAAAATATTGGAAGGGATCTAATAAAAATTAATTTCACAAGGTTATTTCAAGGATGAGACAATGGTTTAGGTATAGATAGGATATTGGCAGATAGTAGTGGTACAACAAATAGTGGCATACTATCATACAATATTATCTTATATTGAAAAGGGTTTGTGGTATGATACAATAAGAATTCCGCATCCTACATAGACACATAAGAAGGTTATATGATACCCCACACTACAATAAGGACATTGTGATATTTCCTATGAGTATTAGAATTTGAGTAGAGATATCTAGGAGGTTTTATGACACCACAAACCTCCACACATTCCATTTGGGTCATTTATAAAGCCTTATATGGGTCATATATATCTTAAATAGCCTTAAACACACCTTAAAATTCCTAAATAATCTATAATAAGGATAAATATCATACAAGAAAAAGGAAAATTCATGGGAAGAGGATAATTAAGAGTGTTTATGAAAGGATATAAGGAAGATACATCATGAAAAGGAATTGAGAGGCTATTTATGAAAAGGAAAAAAGAGAGATAAGAATGTAAGGTCATGGATTCTCAGAGGAAGATATATGAGACATATATATGAGAATGAGAGAAGATTTATATGAGTAAGAGATATATATTTGAGTAGATATAGTGATAACATGTATAAGTGTGAGAGTTATATGTATGAATGGTGTATACATATATGTGTATTTTATTTTTCTTATTCTATAATCTGATTGCACAATTTATAATTCTCTTCCTTATCCATTACACTAGGGTAAACTGTAACACTGACATAGAAATGACATTAATGATCACCAGTCTATGTTTTCTTACCCACACTCAAATTTTTGCTAACACTTGTATCATATTCTATTATTCACAAAAATTCCACACCCTTAGAAGATGTGCCATGCACCACTTAGAATGGTGTCTTATTTGGAGAATCACTCACTAAATTAATATGTTAACTCTATATACACCAACATGGAATCCCATTCTATAGGTGTTTATCCCAATATAAAACTAAATAAAAAAGAATATAATCAACCTCTAATTTTCCATCTATCTATAAATGGCATACAAAAATGTGATTAAGCTACACATCTAATTTGTTCCATAATATGCTAAAAATGACCTAGGAACTTTGTATCTCAATATGAAGTATACACTACAATAATCCATAAAACCACATAGCTTCATTGAATACCAAGTTTATAATTATAGATGTGTCATTTAACTCTTGACAAGGAAAAAAGTGCACCTTTTTTTAAAACTATTTAAAAAAATTAAAACGGAGTAATTAGTATTTTATTTTCAAGATATTCCAAGGATTGTGATAGGTCTAGAAAATGGCTTAGTTTCTATTGTTTTTATACCTATTTTAAGATACTTTTAAACATATTCTCCAGATAATGTTTCTACACTATTCTATCCTTTTATATCCATTATGCAGACTTAAACCTTGATTATGATGATGAAATTATGATTATAATATAATAGTAGTATATAGTTTATATGAATGAATGCATGGAATTTTGATGGAATGATATGAGTGAATTGTGATAGTTATCCTCATGTACATGTTTTGTATAATTAACTTGTTTGTAGCTCAAAAGAAACCATAGTGTGACAGTTGTAGAGTGAACCTATAGTAGAAGGGATGATTGGACACCAAAGCAGGGGAAGCTGTAGGTTAAGCTAAATGTGGTGATTGTTGATCAGAGGCACTTAATGAAGATTGGGCATGCATTATTATGACCAATTTAATAAAACATTGAAGAAGAGGTCTCCTTTATCTATGGAATTTTGACAAATGGATTGTCTGTTTACATACAGTTCTGTTTTGATAGAGTTCTAGTTTTGATAGGATTTCTCTTTCCTTTTTAGTTATAGGTTGAATAATTCAAATCGTAATTCCACACTCTATTATTTGGGAGTGGAGTTAATGGTTTTAGTTAGTTGTTGCTTTCAATAAATATTCCCCCAGTTTGTATATAATTGTTGGTTGAATCCATGGGATAGCTGATTTTATCAATTTTATGTTACTAGTTACTTTTTGTTTCAAGACATGAAAACTATTCCAAATGATTGAGTCCAATCTATGGAAATATCTTATGTAATCTTTTAAAATATGCAATGAATGGAGTTGATCTTATGGGATGTGTAGAATCTATTAATTAAATTGAGTTTAGTTAAAGTGGGAACAGTTACTTGAGCAGGCCACTCAAGGTATTGTTCTTCACTTCACCTTTTAGTTATTTAAATATGTTAATAGCTATTATTAGTTTATCATTATTCATGAATCATATGCAAGTTAATTGGAATTTCAATTCTTTCTTATTATAAATGAATGCTTGTGAATATGCATGTATTGGTTATTAGTAACACTCCAGAGGATAGTTTAGCTGAGTCATTAGTTTTTATTAAGCTTGTAGTTAATATGGTATTAATTCATTAGTAGTAGTTTAGTTACAATCTTTGTTGTAGAAACCTATAGTAACTAGTTCTAGTTTATGTTCTTACTATTTTGTAGTTCTGTGAATTTCTAGCAATTAGAATAACCTAAGTAGGATAGTTTAGGTAGTTTTAAGTCCATAAAGGCATATATAATGCTGCACCATCATAAGCTTACAAGCCTTGGGTTGACAATTTAATGTAGTATCAAGTGATGTAGAGTGGACTATTCAGCTAGTTCAACCTCTGAATTGAGTAGATTCTACCAAGTTTACAATACATTAGCTTAGACTCTACATTTTTGGCGCCATTGTCAAGGATGGTGCTATCTTCATAGACTAGTTTTTACAATTTTCATAGTTAATTTATCTTTTCAAGCATTAGGATTGTTAGATACCATCTTTTTCAACACTGGACATATACTAACATTATGCAGGATTGTTGAAACTAAAGCTATATTTCATGTATGTGGAGGCATAGAGATTTCTTGGGTAGGTTCCTTCCCTCCACATGTTAGGAAGCTATTGTAGAAATTGGTGATCATAGTACTCAAGATGAAGGTACAACTAAAGAAGACACTTCCTTCTCACCAACATCTAGCACATGTACAGAAGGAACATACCGCACCATGGGTGATGTAGCAGATGATGATGTAGACTGAACAACATTTGAGTTCCCTATAACTAACTAGCAAAGGGCTATAGTGTTGAAGAACATTCCTCCTTTGACCTTACTAGTTTTCTATGGGTTAATGATTGAGGAACCATATGCATTCCTCTTTGAATTTGTTGTCTTATGCAGAAGTTATGACTATACTTCTGATGCACATAGGTTAAAGCTTTTCCCTGTTACTCTCAAAGATGCAACTTTGAGATGGTTCATGGGATTAGGTAAAGATGTTGTTCTTGATTAGGAAACTATGAAGACACTATTTTTGGAGAAGTATTAGGACTAATGTAGAGGATCTTACAAGAAGAAAGATGATATATTCAAAATTACATAAAAGGATGATGATCCCTTAGAATATTATGTGGAAATATTTAAGTTTTCTCTAAAGAAAAACCCCTAGAACAAGTTGTCAGAAGAGTCTCTCAAGTTAGTCTTTTTGAGGGGAGTCAATTAAGACTATATGGATGCATTGAACCTCATTAGCCAAGGAGATATTTCTCAGCTACCATTTTCAGACATTTGTAAGGCTTACAAGAATTATTCCTAGACCTTTACAAAAATTCCAAGAGGAGATAGATCACCAATCATTGGTAAATAATCTATAGGGGTTTCAAAAATAGAGCTAAGCAATCTGTTATCTAACAAGGAGGATGCAATTAGTCATTTTGAAACTCAATTGGATACCCTCCACATTAAGAAAAAGTAGGAGAAAGTTGAAGCTATGCCCACTGAATATTGTCCAAGCTATCAACAAAGAAAAGAAAATTGTAAATGTAAAAAAGTGGCTAGTATCCAACAATATAAAGTTGAGAAACCTAATTTCCAACCCATCGAGGGAGATTATGGAAAACTATTCTATATACCAAAAAGGAGGCCATGGAAGCAGAGACAAGGTATGCCACAAGATCTCCTTAGCTTTAATTCATCCTTTCCTATTGGGAATCAAAAATTTTCTGCTTGGAACTCTCAACCCTAGCATGTAAATCAAAACCAATGGCATAACCCTCAACAATGGCCACAAGCCTAGCCAAATCCTTTTCCACAACAAAATTTTCAGGGTCCCAAATACAATCCAAAATGGCCAACCCAATAGAATCAATGGTAGCCTCATGGTAGAAAGGTCAACAATGATAACAACAAAATATGAACTACTAGTATCCTATGCTCCCTCCTCCACAACAACAACAAGCTCTAATGCCTCCATAAAACCTTGCATCTCAGCCACCCAAGGAACAAAAAATACTTGCCCAACCTACACCTAACCCTAACATTAATCTTGTTTAGTAGGCTTATACTAACGAAGCTATGCAATACCCCACTTATGGGGTAGAGGTGAGTGATGTCCACCTCAGATCAAGGAAACAAATTGCTAGACCTTCATCCCCCCAAATTAAAAAAATGGAGGATGAGGAACCTGCAATTGAGGCTTTTGATAAACCATCTTTGTAACTTGATCCAAATTAGGTGTACCAAACTACCAAAAATCCCAAACCACATTTTCCTAAATGCCTAGCTATACAAAAGTATCAAACACAGGCTAAGACAGATCTTTTAGGACAACTAAAAGATGTGAGCATCAAAATTCCATTTATCCAAGCTATCAAAGACATCCTTATCTATACAAAACTGTAAGGGATCTATGTCTTAAGAAACCAGGCAGGAAAAGAAAAGATCCACAGATAGTTCATGTCTTGGGAAATCTTGCAGACATCATGTTAGGGAACATTACAATCCCTAAGTATGCAGATCCTGGTAGTCTAGTTGTGGATGTTAATATTAATGGAACCCTCATTAAGAATACTATGCTATAATTGGGGGCATCCATCAATGTCATGACAAAAAAAACAATGCAGTTGCTTCAGTTGGTCAACCTCTGGCCCACATAAACTATTTTACAATTCGCTAATAGGTCTATGGTCAAGCCTGAGGGGATTATTGAAGACCTAGTCATTGCATTGGATTCTTGGGAGCACCCTGTTGACTTCATAGTGTTACAACCCAAAGTTAACCTTTTCAGTTACCCAATCATCCTAGGTAGGCCTTGGTTAGCTACATCTGATGCATTTATAGGCTGTAGGTCTGTTAAAATGATAATATCCAATGAGACAGTTATAAAGAACCTGGTTCTTTATCCACAATCCCAACCAGATGTAGACCTGGAGCACACCATACCATTTGGCCTAATTTGGGTGAGGAGGAGGAGAAAAAATATTCTCTACAGACACTAATGAATATAGAATGCACCCCCTTCTTGTATGACTAGGATGAAGATGATCTCATTGCTTACATAATCCAAAATGATTGTTGAAGGAGCCCACAACAACAGGGCTGCCTCATATTCCTACAAGACCCCTTGCAAAGTATCATACCCATCGATTCTACACAAGATATATCACAACTATTTCATTCGTTACTACCTCAACAATGTTTTCCCATTATACCAAGCCTTGATCTCTCATCAATTCAAGAGTCATCAAAAGATTTGAAAACCATCCCAAGAAGGACGTTAAATATCAATAATGCCTTGACAGAGGAGCAATAGAATTCTCTACAAGAAGTGTTATAGGAACACTCATCCGCATATGCATGGGATTACCATTGATATGAAAGGAATAGATCTTGATTTATGTATGCACAAGATTTATATTAATGATGGCTAGAGACCCATTTGGAACCACAGAGGCACATGAACCCTACTTTTAGAGAGATAGTAAAAGTTGAGCTACAAAATCTCCTTGATGCAGGTTTTATCTATCCAATATCAGATAGTGAATGGGTCTCATCTTTGGTAATTGTTCTCAAGAAAGGTGGGAAATGGAGAGTCTCTATAGATTACAAGAAATTGAATACAACCACTAGGAAATATCACTTTCCTCTACCCTTCATTGATCAAGTACTTGATTCTCTAGCTGGGAAGAAGTACTTCTCATTTCTTGATGGTTTTATTGGTTATAACTAGATTAAAATTTCTCTAGAGGACTAGGAAAAGACTACATTTACATCTCCTTGGAGGACTTATGCTTACTTTTTTCTGCCCTTTGGATTATACAATGCTCCAACTACCTTTCAAAGAGCAGTACTCAACATATTTTCTAATTATGCACATGATTGCATGGAGATATACATGGAAGACTTCACCACTTATGGTGAAAGTTATGAGGAAGCTCTTAATAACTTGGAAAAAGTGTTAAAAGGGTGTAAGGAACACAACCTGTCACTCAACAATGAGAAGTTGATGATGACACAAGGAATTGTGTTGGGACACTTTATATCTAGTGCAGGAATTCAGGTTGGCCCACACAAGATAGAGATAATATTTACTTTACCTATTCCTTAGAAACAAAGGGATATCAGGAGCTTCCTTGGTCATGTAGGCTACTACAAATGGTTTATCAAAGATTTTAGTAATATTTTTGCACCAATATTTGTTTTGTTGAGTAAGAACATAGAATTTGAATGGACCTCTAAGTGTCAACAATCCTTCAATGAACAAAAGAAAGCTTTGACTAAAGCACTGGTGTTGAGAGGGCCTAATTGGAATCTACCATTTCACATACATGTTGATGCTTTAGGTTTTTCAATTGGAGTAGTCTTGGGTCAGAAGGATGGCAACAAGGAGTACACAATTTATTACATCAACAAGAATCTTCAAGGAGCAAAGTTAAACTATACAGTAATAGAAAAATAAATGCTTGTTGTGGTCTATGCTATTAATAAATTCAGACACTATATTAATGGGTATCCAGTCTTTGTCCATACATATCACATAACAATCAGGTATTTAATGAACAAGCTAGTAGTTAGAGGGAGATTGGTAAGATGGCTACTTCTCTTACATGAGTTTGACATTGCCATAGTAGATAAACCTAGTAAAGAAAATGTAGTGGCATATTTCCTATCAATATTTCCAATAGAATCAATTGAAGGAGTGGTGGATGATTCATTCCTGAATGAACACTTGTTTTCTTTGCAAGTACAATTACCCTAGTATGTAGATATTGCTAATAATTTGGTTGTATGGTATATTCTACTACATTTTTCACCAAGGGAGAAGTGACGGTTGGTTCATAAATGTTTTCCATATTCCTAGGTATTTGGTTATCTATTTTATATAGGGCCTGATAACATCATGAGAATATACATTAGGGAAGATGAGATCTTTGACATCATGAAGGCATGTCATGATGACCCATGTGGAGGTCATTTTTTAGTAAAGAGAACAACTCTTAAGATCCTCACAATTGGCTATTAGTGTTGTACTCTACATAAAGATGTTAAATACACTTGAAGCTAAGATAGGTGTCAAAAAATGGGATGGCCAACAAAAATTGATGAGATTCCCTTACAACCTCAATTAACATTGACACCTTTTGACAAATGGGGTTTAGAATTCATTGGGCCAATCTCTCCTACATCAAACAACAAGGAATATATCCTTGTTTGCACTGATTACTTGACAAAATGGGTAGAAGTTAAGGCCCTACAATTTACTAGAGATCGTAATGTGGCTAAGTTCTTATATGAAGATATTTTTACTAGGTATGGAGTACCTAGAGAAATAGTCATTGATCAAGGGCCCCAATTTTCTTCTGATCTAGTTTCCAAGTTGGTTGAGGAATACCAAATAAGACATAAGAAATCAACACCCTATCATCCACAAGATAATGGTCAAGTGAAAGTCACGAATAGGGAGATAGAAAGCATTCTCACCAAATTAGTGCAACTGCATAGGAAAGATTGGGTTTCAAGATTACCTGAAGCGATCTAGGCATACAAAAATACATGGAAAACAACCACTAGATTTACACTCTATGAGTTAGTCTATGGGAAGACAATAGTCCTTCCTATTGAATTTGAATACAAAAAATTAAGGATGACAGTAGAGTTGGGAATGAATTTAAAAAAAGCAAAAAAAGAAAAGCTTCATTATTTAAATGGGTTAGATGAGATAAGAATGGAAGCGGTACATCATACAAAAGTAGTACAACAACAACAAATGAAATGGCATGATCAGTCCATTAAAAAAAAGAGTTCACCATGGGAGATTGGGAACTATTAAATGATTCAAGGTATAAATATTTCAAGGGAAAATTCTAGTCTAGATGGCTAGGCCCCTATGAAATTAGCAAGGTTTAACCTAATGGGGCAATACGATTACACACCATTGATGGAGTATAGTTTTAACTTCTTGTTAATGGTCATAGATTGAAGTTATAAAAGAAACCATTGCAAAAGGATGACTTCATCTTTTCATTGATCCAAAAATATGGCGCTCTCAATGAACCTGATACAAAATCTAATACACAAGGTCCTACTTCAGTAATACGGGATATACCCAACACTTCTGGTGCCCTAGAGATTAAGTTACACAACTCAATCCCTGAGCTTCCTTGGCACTAAATTTTCATGTTTTTTCTCATAAGCACACATTGCACATTATAATAATGTTCAACATATCTTTAGAGAGACCTGTTATCAATATTCACAAACTTCCTGCAACCGAAGGGACTTGTAGATTCACATTGTCAACATTCAGAATGGGACCTAACATTGTAGGTGTTCGTAGCAACATCTAGCAACCAAAATAATATTCAATGCATTTGGTTCCATATTTACTGCACGTTCATTCACATTCATTTCAAATATATTCACACATCATATCCATCATTTCACACAAAATAAAGCGGCATAATTCTTTTATTATCCACTTTCATTTCAACTACTTAAGTTGTCAAATCTCCAAGTCATAATTTACATTTCCATCCCATCATATCCACTCGCCACCCATTATTCATTATCTTTCAATTAATATGTGTCACATAAATTCAAGCAAAAAAAAGTATTCCTTTAGTTTCCACATGTAAAAGCTATTTTCACAAGGCAATACTTAAGGTATGTTGTTATGATTAACTTAATTTTCTTTAAAATTTCATACACTTTTTCATATAATTCCATGGATGCAAAATATTATATCTTTAATTTCCATCATCATGAATTTACGCCACCTCCAAATCATCAATGTGAAGTGAGGTCACTTCACCAATTAAGTTGGAGGGAGGGTATGCCCTTCTCAATATTTTCACCAGTCCTTTCAAATTTTCCACCCACAATTAAATTTAATGAACACCATGACATGCAAAACCCTTAGTCATGTTTATTTTTTGCTGCTATTTTTGTTACCATCTTCAAAATTGCTAAAACTTGAAACCTTGAGAGCTTATAAGAACTTCAACTTAGTTAGACTAGAGTTGAATTTAAAAGGAAATTTGCAGTTGCAGTATGGTATAGTAGTAAAGATATGAGGAAGTAGAGGTTTTGAAGTGGTAGAGCAGTTCAAAGGTGGTGGGAAGATTGCATTAAATTTCCAAGAGCTAAATTTGGTATATTGAGCAAAGAAGAAAGAAAGGATGGGGGGAGATGTTATAAGAAGAGAGCCAACAACTCACCAACCAATTTTGGAGGATGCAATAGTTGTGCCTAAGTTCACAAGGGTTGGATGGATTGACTACTTTATGAAGTTAATAGAATATAATGATGATTTATCAAGAAGATTCACAAAAACCCTTCAATACGATGAAGCAATGGTAAAGGTACTTTCTGTAGATGCTTCTAAAACTGCCATTGCATAGGTTACATGACTACCAAAGACAAGAACATAATTTCCAGCTCAGTCTGATGTAGTTACAGCTCAAGAAGAATTCTACATAAGAGGAGAGGAATTGGATTCCTCATCACAAGGTATGAAAAGGATTTCTCTCCACTAGTTGTGGGAAATATGTGCCTCTTATATTATTAGATATATTACCTATGATGGTAGATAAAATATTTTGTATACAACCCATTTCAAATTGTTAAGTCATCTTGGGGAAATAGGGTAGTAAATGTACCAAATTATCTTTACAACTTGTTGAAACGAATGGCCTCAGAATACCACAAAAGGAAAATCGATACTTCCCTCTCTCATCACTGCTTAGTTACCTTACTAATAAAAAGAAGTCTAAGAATCCAATACCCACAACCGAAGTGGGAGGATTTTAGGGCCAAAGAATGCAAAGACATTAATAGGTTGCTAGAAGTACACATAACACCTAAGGATGTAGGAAATAAAAATGAGCCTGAAGAGGAAAACCCTCATGTTTCACCTGTGGCCTCACCTACCCATAGCCAAAGTGAGCATGAAAAACTTGTAGAACTAGAGTCTAGGCCGCCCATGAATGAAGAATTACCTTCTTACTCTAAGTTACAAAAATATAAAGTCTGAAGAAGTAGTGCATCTACCTCCACTACACCCTTGAAACCAGAATAAGATATTTCAAAGAAATAGAGGGGTACCCAAAATTAGAAAAATGAGGATGTTCCTAAAAAGAAAAATAGTGTTAAAAAGGAAAAGAGGAAATTTGAGGCTTAGGAAACAAAGTGCTACAAAATAAAATGTAGAAGAAAAAATTCAGGGAAATTTCATGCATGTTGAAATTAACTCTGAATTAGAGGGGAATATTCCTAGTACTGATAATATACCAATGAAAAAGAGACAATATGTAGATAGCACTTATGATTCTGAATGAGAAGGCATGTTTTATACCAAGAAATTTTGGACAAAAACCTTCCCCACTCCTGGAGATTATGAAGAGACTAATGATCAGTTTGAGAGTGCTAAGGAAGTTTACATTGAAGACAAAGATGTGAGAAAGGAACTCTAGGAGGCACTAGATAGAATTAAACACCTGGAGGAATTGGTATAGAATTATGAGAAAAAGGAGAAAGAAATAAAGGTAAAAATGAAGGAGATGGAGGAAAAACTACAGCTATATGGTCATGGCACTAAATTAGATGTGTTGGCATAGTTGGTTGTTACTAAAACAGTGGATAAAGAATTGGAAGTACCAGATGAGAGACCTCCTCTTAAAATTGTCGATTATCATACAAATTGCTTAGTTGGATGCCAATTGTGGAAAAAAATGATAAGTTTGCAAAGGAGAAGGAAAAGTGGAGAAAGGAAAAAGAAAAATATGAACAGGAATTAGAGAAAAAATATATGGAACTAAATAAAATACAGTTCAGTTGGAAGAGATAGCAGACAAGGTTGCACAAATAGTAAGGTGTAGGCCTCCACCAAGAACTTATTCACTATTTTTACAAGTTTTTATGTTTTCAGCTCATTAGATTAGTTAGCAAGCATTCAATTTACATGATTCAAACCTCTGAGTTTCTTAAAGTTTTTGTTGCATCTACACCCAAAGACTAGAATCAGTTGTGTGAATTCTATTTGTACAACTATGTGATACCTGATGAAACTAAATGGAACCCTTTAATCTTTGTGAGGGATCTTCAAATCAGTGCACTTGCCTCTTATTACAGGAATGAAAAACTTAGGGGAGATATTATGGAAGAATATGAAGAGAAAGAAAAATCTATTGCGCTCCCAATCAGAAGAGAGGCTAAGGATCCAGATACAATAATTGATGAATGGATGAGACTCCTTACAAATAAGGGAGTAGGAAAGAAAATCATGAAGCTCAGGGAGGTAGAATATGACAAAATTAAAATGTTAGTTGTGGGAGTAGGACAATAGTGTTTTAAGTATGTGTAGGATAGATGGAACAATTTGACACTGGAACTGTAGAAGAAAGAGCCACATTCCATGCATAATTTCATTGCAATGCTTCAGAGGGCATTTCATTACATGACAATTGGTATCAACAAGGGAGTTCATTGGATACCACTTACTTTTCATCCACCTATTATCCTTTATCTAATCCCACATTGGACGGGGGAGAAAAGTGATGATTGTGAGAGGGCAGGAACAATCCAAATGAGGCAGCTTTCAGAACATCAAGGTTTTTATCTAAGGTAGAGTTAGGGTGTTAGCACAATTATGGACCTAAGACAAATTGCACAATAGTATAATTAGGACCCTAGTATTTTTATTGAGG
This sequence comes from Sequoia sempervirens, assembly GCA_007258455.2. Taxonomy (NCBI): domain Eukaryota; kingdom Viridiplantae; phylum Streptophyta; class Pinopsida; order Cupressales; family Cupressaceae; genus Sequoia; species Sequoia sempervirens. The sequence continues at coordinate 710,455,843 of VDFB02193867.1, read as the reverse complement.
ACAAGAAAAAAAGATAGTTGGGGGGAGTAATAGGTCTAGAAAATGGCTTAGTTTCTATTGTTTTCATACATGTTTTAAGATACTTTTAAACATATTCTCTAGATAATGTTTCTACACTAAGCTATCCTTTTACATCCATTATGTAGACATAAACCTTAATTATGATGATGAAATTATGATTATAATATAATAATAGTATATGGTTTATATGAATGAATGCATGAAATGTTGATGGAATGCTATGAGTTAATTGTGATAGTTATCCTCGTGTACATGTTTTGCGGAATTAACTTGTTTGTAACTCAAAAGAAACCATAGCGCAATAGTTGTGGAGTGAACCTATAACAGAAGGGATGAATGAACACCGAAGTAGGGGAAGCTCCAGGTTAAGCTAAATGTTGTGATCATTGATAAGAGGAACTTAATGAAGATTGGATGTGTGTTATTATGCCCAATTTAATAAAACATTGAAGAAGAGGTCTCCTTTATCTATGCAATTTTAACAAGTGAATTGTCTGTTTACATATAGTTCTATTTTGACAGGGTTCTAGTTTTGATAGGATTTCTCTTTCATTTTTAGTTATAGGTTGAATAATTCAAATCTTAATTCTTCACTCTATTATCTGGGAGTGGAGTTAATGGTTTCATTTAGTTGTTGCTTTCAATAAATATTCCCTTAGTTTGCATATAAGTGTTGGTTGAATATGTGGGATAGTTAGTTGATTTTATCAATTTTATGTTACTAGTTACTTTTTGTTTCAAGACATGAAAAACATTCCAAATGATTGAGTCCAATAGATGGAAAGGTCTTTTGTAATTTTTTACAGTATGCAATGAACGAATTTGATCTTATGGGATGCATAGAATCTATTAGTTAGATTGAGTTTAGTAAAGTGGGAATAGTTACTTGAGCAAGCCACTCAAGGTATTGTTCTTCACTCCACCTTTCAGTTATTTATTTCTATTGATAGATGTTATTATTTTATCATTATTCATGAATCATATGCAAGTTAATTGGAATTTCATTTCTTACTTATTATGAATGAATTCTTGTGAATATGTATGTAATGGTTATTAGTAACACTCTAGAGGATAGTTTGTTGGAAATATGGAGCCTTGCAACATGAGCATGAAGTGTATATAGATTGTGTGGTTTTTCCTATTTTTTCATTGATGTCAACATGGTGACAAATGTACGAGAAGCTTGCTTAGTTTTCTGGAAGTGTTCTTTATTGATGAACCAATGCATTGGTTCTTGAGTCTGGAATTCGCTGCAAGAAAATATATGACTCTAATCTCTTAATCGTGTTATTATGTCTCATTCAAAAAACTATATCCAAGCTCTTGAGAAGTTTTGTGTTGTAAGTAGAAAGTTATCATTGACAGAGTTTAGCTCTATACTCTATAGGTGTTTCTCTGCTTTGCATATCAGTGTGGCAAACTCTCCATTTTCTTAAGGAGAACATTCTAATGCTACTATTATAATGGTAGTCTTTCTGATGGTAATGTAATAAGAAATTGATGTGATATCAGATCCAAAAAGTGTTTGCTTTGAGGATTGTATATCAGTTTGTAATTTTTGTGGTTAATTCCTAGTCTTGGCTGACAAAACGTATGACATACATTAAGAAGAATGGATATACTTTGTGGATGTTTTTTTCTATAGATCTACGCTGACTTGATATGATGCACTACATGGATGAAAATGTTTTAAATCATATATGGTGTCAACAAGAGTGTTTTTGATTATTTTTCTTTCATCTAATTAGGCCAACCTAATTGTTGAATGAGATATACTTGTATATATATATGATTCTTTGAAGAAGAAAAGTATGGTAGTGTGTGGATAAGAAGTGTAAAGGTGTGAATATGGAAGGAAAAAGAAGAGATGTGTGTTGAAGTGCAAAGAGGACCAAGAGATGTGTGAAGATGCTAGCCTAAATTATTTATTAGTTGAGGAACAAAACAAAATTATTGAGTGAATGTTGTTAGAGGCAATACTTATTCAGAGCTTCATTGGAATTGAACCCAATACACACAAAAGGTATATTCTATCAATTCATACTCTTGGTAGTTAGCCATAACTTTTGTATCTTGGTGGCTAGCCATCTTTTGTATTCAAGTTGTGAGCCTTTCAAGGACAATGAGTCATGGCAACGAACCCTATAATATATTGTATCCGGATATAATATATTGTGAGTTAATCCTCACCATGGTTTTTCCCTTTTTGGTTTTTCCACATAAAAATCATGGTGTTCATGTGTGTTGATGCATTGATTTATTTTCATGTTCTCTCTTACTGATTTAGTCAGAATTGTGATCATGTTTAGATGGATTTTATCTGAATGGTTTTATGGAATACTAATTCACCCCCCCTCTCAGTATTTTAGATATTCAATAATTGGTATCAGAGCTTGGTTCCTCTGAAGGATCCTAATAGCTTGAGGAAGGTATCAAAATTTGAATATAAGAATTGTTTTTCCTCGAGAAGTGATCTATGTTGGATATTCATAAGAAATTGAAGATTTGAAGAATAAGCTAAAGGAAGCGAATGACTATATCAAGGATCTAAAGAGAAGATATGAAGATGCCTATGATCAATTGAGAAGAGAACATGATGAGATCATTGGAATGCTACAACAATTGGAAGAAATGAAAAGAATTGAGGTTTGTCAGCAAGTTGAAATTCAAAGGAAGATGGATGAATGTGTCAAGCTTGAGCAAGAAACAAAAATCTTGAGATTAGATCTAGAAAAGAAAAAAATATTTGAGGATAAATTAAAGGAAACCTTTGCAATACTTGATGTGTTGATTATCTCTCAGAGACTAGCAATGGATAAAAGTGGTTTAGGGTTTGAAGAAGGTCATAGTTCAAAAGTGAAGCAATCTACTGATAAGAAGATGCAATGCAAAGATGGAAAAATCAAGAACTTAAGAAGCAATACCAAAAGGACTCCCATGAAACAACCTAATGCTCAAAGGTACTCTTCTTTCAAAGGTTTTTGTCATTCCTACAATAAATTTGGTCATAAGGAAAATGCCGATTGCAAAAGTAGAATGAATGATAATTTTCCATTCTCTGGAAAATGTGTTAAGTGCAAGAAGTTTGGAAACAAGGCTAATGAGTACGAATATAGAATAATAAAAAAAGGTATGGAAGGAAGAATGTTGTTTGTTGTGATTGCAACAATCTAGAAAAAATTTCTAATAACTATAGAAGGAGAAAAGATAGCTATCTAGAAAAGAAGCATGAACCAATAATTGATTCAAAAGAAGTAAGAAAAGAGATGAAAAGAATCTGGAGAAAGGAAGGAGTATTCAATCAAGTTGAATCAAAATCATCAGTCTTATTTGTGCTGACTTCTGGTGTAGTTACACCCATCAATTTTTTAGTTTGAAAATGACCAAGGGGGAGCAATCATCAAGAAATTAAATAAACCCCCTCATCGATACTTATGTCACGTCATGAAAAAAGTATATTTAATGTGGTAATGAATTCAAGGAATTTTTCAGTTGCATGTGTGAAAAATGAAGTTTGCAAAATTTGAAGAGATGGAAGTGCACACAAATTTTGAGGTGATCTACCTACAATTTGAGGTGTATCAAGGAAATCATATTCCAAAGGCATGGATGAATTTGGATAAGTGTACAAAGTAAGTTTGGAGAAACTAGAGCAATTCAAATTTTTAGGGTTTGAAGGGAAAAGAGATTGAAGTGGATTCAAAGCATGCTCTAATAGCTGGACATCTATCCTTCGTTGGCTATTACAGAGGTATTTTTTCTTGCACAATCTTTTAGTTTTATGCAAGGGATAATTTGAAGGATTTGAATATTTCAGATAGATTGTAAGTCAAATTAAGGAAACATTTAAAAAATATTTCGTAAGAATCAGTTGGTGCATTCTCTTGTATTTCTCCTAGAGTGTTTCCCTCTGAAGATATCTATGCATTCATCTATAGTAAGATAGAGGAAATTTCACCAGTTCAGTCAAGTATCCTATGGAAGAATGAATTGGAAGAAAATAATGATGCTTACAAAATCTTAGTTGAGAAGAATTTGGATGTACAACAGAAAGCTCCTCTGTTTGAATTCGATAGGAAGTATATTTGAATGGTTTTGATTAGGATTCATGATGAATCACTATGGATTGATGAAGCACATTTGATTACTAGAGAAGCAATCAAAGATGTAACTGGTTTGTGTTCCTCTGGACCAATTCCCAAATGAAATTTTGTGAATGAACAAGAGATAATTGAGATGACTGGTGTGACCATCGAAGGAAAAGAACTTGTTTTGAGAAAAATTGAAGATCCAGTCATTAGGTATGTTGTAATGGTTATTGGTCACAAAGTTTGTTTACCTAGCAATGACCTCATAGTTTCTACTTCTATTGTTCACATTGCTATTGATATGGTTAGAAGAGGTATGGATTATGACCTGTGTGAGCTACTTCAAATACATCTTTTGAAGAACTTGAAGGAAATCAAGAAGAGCAAGAAAAATACATTCTGGTATGGAAATTTTATTTTTTGCTTACTCTTTTACTTCTTGAAAGAGTTACCAAAAATAGGAAAGAAAAAATGGGCAACTACAGAACCTATTGCCCATTAGATTGCAAATTTCATGATAAATCTTAGCGATTCAAATGCTCAAGAAATTGCTCTTGCTACATTCTTTGGAACTTTTCAAATGAGGATGAACAAAAGATCAATGATTCCAAGAATTGTAATTGAGAGGTATTCCAAAAATATTAATTTCCTAGTTTCTACAAATTTCTGTTATATGAAAGCAATTGAATCCAAATTGTTGTGTATATTTGAGTTATATTATGAAGTGATTGAGGTTGAGATTGATCATTATGCAAAGAATTATTTTGGAGAGCCCTAAGAATCCTAATGATGAAGAATCCTCCAATAGTGCAACTAGAACAAGGAAGAAAAAAAGTGTTTTAAAATAGTAAATTACAAAAGAAAGTGAATCAGAGAGAGCTCAACTTGAGCATAAAAGCATAAACATTCAAGGAGATTTAAAAGAATTGTAGAAGATAATTCTCGGTGCTAACTTTGATTCATTTTTATTAGTTGTGGAAAATCTTAGAAACATGATTAATTATTTAAAAATCTATATCTTTGGACTAGAAGTGCATGCTAGAATTAGGTCTGCAAAAGAAAATTTAGAATATATCAAGAAGAAATGTGCAAATGCACATCACAAAGTGGTGAAGTAATTGGAGAGTGTGTAGGTTTGTGAGGAAGAGGCTCAAGAACTACTTTCTTTCTACCTAAATTGGTCTAGTAGTACAATGAATGTAAGAGATGAGATAAGGAAGAGTGAAACTTGGATGAGTACTCAAGAAGATATGTATAGATTGGAAGATGATAGAAATAATTAGAGATCATCCTACATTGTGCAGCTACAAGACAAATTATTTTCCTTGTAGTATCAAAGGACATAAGTGATCAAAAAGTTTGTGACACTAAAAGATATGGTAAAACTCATGTACAGTCCTGTATCTAGTGCTCTTGATATTATTGGTATTCTATTAGAGATTAATCTTAGTCCCAATACTTTAGCAGATGGTATAGTCTTTGACTAAGCTTGAACTATTACACAAGACTCTTATAAGTGTGAAAGATGCATGGGAAGAAGGAAAAGCTTCATGGAAGGATACCCTGAAGAATCTCAAAGGTTCTTCATCTTCAGGTTAATACAATTCTCTTTGTGTTCATATATTTTTGATGCATATACATATATACCAGACCCCATCCTTTTCCATTGAAGATTACTTAGTTTCCTAGTATATTGGTTCTTGAGTTCATAATTCACTGCAAGAAAATATATGACTTTAATCTCTTAGCCATGTTATTATGTTTCATTCAAATAGCTATATCTAAGATCTTGAGAAGTTTTGTGTTGTGAGAAGAAAGTTATCATTGACAGAGTTTAGCTCTATACTCTACAAGTTTTTCTCTGCTCTATATATCAATGTGGGAGAATCCACATTTTCTTAAGGAGAAAATTTTAATGTTGTGATTCTAATGGTAGTCTCTATGATGGTAATGTGAAAATAAATTGATGTGATATAAGATTTGGAAAGTGTTTGCTTTGAGGATTGTACGTTAGTTTGGAGTTTTGTGGTTAAGTCCTAGTCTTGGCCAACCTAACGTATGACATACATTAAGAAGACTAGATATACTTTGTGGATTTTTTTTTCTATAGATCTACGTCGACTTGATATGATGCACTACATGGATAAAAATGTTTTAAATCATATATGGTGCTAAAAAGAGTGTTTTTTATTATTTTGCTTTCATCTAATTAGGCTAACCTAATTGATGAATGAGATACACTTGTATATGTATAAGATTCTTTTAAGAAGAAAAGTATGGTGGTGTATGGTGTGTGGATAAGAAGTCTAAAGGTGTGAATATGGAAGGAGAAGGAAGAGAGATGTGGTGAAGTATGAATAGGATCAAGAGATGTGTTAAGATGTGAGCCTAAATGTTTTATCAGTTGAGGATCAAAACAAAATTTTTGAGCGACTGCTATGAGAGGTAGTACTTCTTATTCATAGATTCATTAGAACTAAACCCTACACACAAAAGGTGTATTCTATCAGTTCATACTCTTGGTAGTGAGCCATAACTTTTGTATATTGGTAGTTAGCCATCTTTTTTGTATTCAACTGTGAGCCTTTCAAGGACAGTGAGTCCTGGCAGTGAGCCCTATAATATCTTGTATCTGGATATAATATATTGTGAGTTAATCCTCATCGTGGTTTTTTCCTTTTTTGGTTTTCCATGTAAAAATCTTGGTGTTCATATGCATTGATGCATTAACTTGTTTTCTTGTTCTCTCTTGCTAATTCAATCATAATTGTGATAATGTTTAGATAAATTTTTATCTGAATGGTTTTATGGAATACTCATTCACTCCCCCTCTCAGTATTCTAGATATTCAACATAGTTCAACTGAATCATTATTTTTTATTAAGCTTTCAATTAATATGGTATTAATTCATTAGTATCAGTTTAGTTATAGTCTTTGTTGTAGAAACCGGTAGCAACTAGTTCTTGTTTATGTTCTTATTGTTTTATAGTTCTGTGAAGTTCTAGCAATTAAAATAACTTAAGTACCTAATAGTTTAGGTAGTTTTAAGTCCATGAATGCATATATAATGTTGCACCATCATAAGATTACAATCCTTGGGTTGAAAATTTAATGTAGTCTCAAGCAATGTAGAGTGGATTGTTCAGCTAGTTCAACCTCTGAATTGAGTAGATTCTACCAATTTTTCAATACATTAGCTTAGAATCTATAGATTGATTCATGGATAGTTCATTCTATGGTATATATAGCACACATTCTGGCTTAAACAACCCTTACTTATGTTCCACTCCTTTGGTACTTGACATGTTTTGTATCTCTCAACATATATTCTAATGACCTTACATAAGCTTGGATAGTATAATATTTCCTCTAGTAAGGCTTATGTCCTTTTTGTACCAAAGTGATCTCACCCAATTTTTTGTCTTTTACATGATATTTTCTATGCTTTGAGAACAAGTTGATAGGTATCTTTTATGGAAGGTATCTTCATAAAAAAAATCATCCTAAGTGGAAGTATGCAAACCATTTACATACTCAGAGATCTACTCTTTGTATTTTCCACAAGATTCATGTGGATCTTGAGTCCACATAACCCTTATCTACAATTATTAATATATGTATTTCATTGGTGTAGATTCTATAGCTTGTCCAACATAAAATTTCCTTTGAGCTTGGTGACCATGCTATCATACTATGAGATTTACTTATGTTATTTTTTAAACATAATATTTTTTATAAGTATTCCTACAAGAAGGTGACACTCCCTTTCAACTTTTTGGTGGTGTAATTTTCCTTCTTGGAGTTTTCAATTGATTCAAAGATGAAGTATTTATATAGTTAAGTGATCAAGTACAACAATATTAATTGATTTATGCTTCCCAAATAACCAAGTAAACTAAATCTTGTCTTAGTAACAACTCACACTAGATGTCTCTTAAACCAATATTCTATAGATTCTTCTTCATCTAAGTCAATGTTCAAGGATTATGCTATGTATTTTTACCTGTAGAGAAGGGGGATTCACTACCCCCAAGTATCTTGGACACCAAAGAGCCTAAAGTTATCAAAATTCCCTTAACTACCTCAAACTACCTAATAATTTGAAAATGAAGGGCAAACAATGCTCTATTTCCCTTATGTTTTATGGTAGGAGTTTTCTAGAACTGGGTGAGTGGACCACAAAGGTCTCAGACTGTAGACCAAATGGCTCTTTACCAGAAGATGACAACATGGATTTCAAACTTCAACATGTCATGCTAGAGTCTCAAAGACGTGTTGGCATCCTATATGAATAGAGGGTCAAGTAGCAGCCAAAAACACATAGAGTCTACTAACAACCCAAATGTTCTAGTTTTATAGTTTGACAAAAATATGCAAAAATTCAAAGTACAACAAGAAGAATACTTTAACTAGGAAATATAAACTATTTTAATGGAAAAATGATGAAGAATAATACCAACTTACTCAAATTCTAGTTCTCTAGCTAGCTCCAAGCAAATGAATAGCACCTACACACACAGTAACAAGAAAAATGTTGGGGTTGTGTTTTGGAACCTGCCTCAATCAAGTCCCCATTTTAGTGTTCTCACCTCCACAGACAACCAATAGACCACATGATGTAGGAAATCAATAAATGAGTAGATAGAATAGAAACAAAGAAGTAGATAACAATGACAATCTAAATGATACTCTACAAGTAAGATAATGCAAATAAGCAAATAGACACAATCACCTCCCTTTCTACGAGCGCTTAAGACAAATAGAGAAAGGATAAGAACAAGATCACTATGCAAATAGAGTAGAGCTTCAATAACCTATAATAACAATGGCACTGGAGCTGTAAGAATGATGTAGAAGTGAAGAGAAAGAGTAATGGAGTGAAGCATGAAGTGAAAATGAGCTAGAGAGTGAGAGAGAATGATCAAGAGAATTAATATAACCAAGAGAGAGCTTGAGAGAGTTAAAGAATTAAGTTCAAATGACCAAATTGGAGGAAAATAGTTGTTCCCGGTGGTCAATATTTGAAGAGGGATGTTAGGCTTGTGGTTGGAAGAGAATCATAATGTCCCTAACATATCCTGATATATGAATCTTGTTAGGATGACAACATGGTGTGCATGTCCCTAATAGAAATTCCCTTCACTGATGCCAAACAATAGGACATGTGGGGAGAGCAATGATAGGGACATTTTGTCCCCACTTTAGCGAGCATATGTATCAATACATATGTGAGATAAAGTAGAAAGAGAATATACTGATATCATTGATGATGCAGACCTTCGATCTGGTATACCTTGAGATGAAAGAGGGAGCTCCACCAAGATGCAAAGATGACACAGGTTTTCGATATTGTAAATATAGTTACAATCTCACAACAAAAATGTTAGGCTATAGACGCACATGTTATGTGAAAAATCTAATCATAATAAACACAATTTCATAAGATACAAGGACACATTTTTGACACAAGCTGAACTAATAAAACACAATATGATTAGATAAGACAAAAGACACACACTAATCAAATAGATAATCTTGTGGCTGCTACAAACTGAGTAGTAGGATAATCATGGAAAAGATGGGTCTAGTTAGGCTACCCCCAAGCTATACACCAATATATAAGGCATCAAACACCAAGACACATGATGTTGAATATCAAATAAAAGACACAAAGGAATCCTCCTCAAGACATCAAGACATCAAGGAATCCTTTTTAGAAAGAAATTTTTAGAATGGGATTCTTTTAGTGGGGAACCCTTTAAGACATCAAGACACCAAGGGGCCCTTTTGAAAGAACACTCCATTTGAAAGATAATTTTCCACAAGTTATTCTGTCATCAAGGAATCCATTGGAAAGAATTCTCCTTTTTCAAAGGAAATTTTTTAGACTCTTTCATTAGAAAGAATACTCCTTTTTTGAAAGGAAAATTTTTAGAATTTTTTGCTTATGGGATCCTTTTCAAAAGAAAATTTCATCAAGGAGTCCATTTTAGAGAATACATCCTTTGGAAAATGAGAGTTTTCAAAAAGGGATTATTTTTTCAAGGAATTAATTATAAAGAAATTTGACACCAAGGAATCCTTTTAAAAGAATTTTCCTTATTAAAAATTAGAGAAGCTTGATAGTCCCCCCTTAGGATGGCATGTGTTGTGCAAAAGAGCACATGGCATCCTATTGAGAGAAAGGAGAGGAAAAAATGTTATTGAATACAATAAATAACAAGATGTATTTGTGGTATTTTGTCACACAAGTGAGGGAAAACACAATGAAACCACAACATCAAGAAGCAAACAAACAAAGGTGAAGAAATCAAGAGACAAGGGGATCTTAGAATTCGGGGTCAAAACTGTTCATAGATATAAATAGATAGATATAATATAGTATATGTATGAACTATCATCAATCCCAAAAGTTTTCAAAACATGAAGAAGAGCACATAAAGACAAAATAAAAATAAAAAATTGGGTCAACATGGAAGAAGGCCTAAATGACTCCAATGCTTTGCATCATCCCCAATATTGAAAATCAATATTATGACACATAGAAGAATGATGAGACAAATAGAAGAAGTTTATGACAAATTTTCATGCTTGTATCCAAGTACCTACAAGGGTAGCAAGGGTCCTCCAAGAAGGATCAAAAACACAAAAATACAAGTATAGAGGAACACAAACACACAAAAAATATAATCTACAAATGTAGAAGAGGCACTACCCTAGTCCTCATTGACCAAAAGGTCGTCCTACTCCCAATCTAGCTCATTATAAATAGAGGGAAGACAAGCTTGAAAGGGAGGGATAGTAAGGGTAGTATCCTTTGACTCACCTACAATAAGATCCAAGTAAGAAGGTCCCTTGAGTTCCTATTCATTGAGCTCCTATGAAGCAAACGACATCAGTTTTGCAAAAATTGAGGAAAAAGTTGGGATATCATCCACTAAGTTGAACATGCACTTCTCAAAAGTTCCCTGTGTCAACTTAGCAGGAGAAAGACAAGATTCCTAAGGGTTATTGTTGACCTCAACAAAAGGGAAAATGACAAACTAAGGGGAAGTGGGGGTTGCCTCTGTCATAAGGATGACACAAGCCAAGACAAAATTAGCCTCCCAAGAAGGAAAACTCTTCTTATGACCATCACTTGCAATGAGGTCATCCTCCAACTTATGATTCAAAGGAGGATGTGGGATCCCCACAAAAGAAGTGGAAGTGGAGGAAGAACATAGATCTATAGAGGAAACCATATTTGTATTAGGCATGTTAACAGGTTACAAAAAAGGAGGGATGTCTGGGAGGGACATCAGAAGAGGAGGCTCCATGAAGGGAGCAATGAAGACTTGCACCTTTTTGGGGTGAGCATTATCAAGACTCGTTGAAGGAGATGAAATAAAAATAGAAACATGGGAATTGAAGTAGGAACAACAGAAGAAAGTCGAGCAAGAGAAGAAATAGAATCAAATGAAATAAGATCTTCTCTAGTCTTCTATGACGTTGTGTTCTCTACAACTAGAGCCTTTTGTTGATGCTTAATAGTACATGCAAGCTAGTTATGTTGACTACAAGAAGTATCTAGGACACGGCCTAAGAAGAGGATAGAGATTACTTCTCAACTATAAGATCATCCTTCAAAACTATTACCTATGGAAGAGTGGTCTCCTCATCTGGAGTAGGAGGAGGAAGCGCCGATGTGGAAAGACAACATAAAAATAAATAGACACAAGAGCCTTGGTGGTGGGCCTCTTAACATTTTTTTCTCGAGGAACAAGTGGAAGAACAGTTGAAGGTTGCAAAGTTCAAGACATAGGAATGCTTCCTCTTTCCATAGATAGTGGGTTAGGGAATCATGGGTAGAACAAGCAACTAAAAATCCTAACACTTCACCTTTTCCACATGGACACCATCATAGTCCCCATGTAAGGCACATGAGCAGAAGATATAGGAGAAGAATCTAGAGCACAAGAAAGCTTCTTCCCCTTTAATGGGGTATAATAAATAGCTCATTGGTGAGCTATCATAGAGGCCTTCATGGAAACAACATAGGGAGACATAAGAAAACTAACCTTCAACGTCGAGCCCCCAATTTTATATTTAACAAAAAATCAATATAAAAATTCTCCCCTTGGAGGGAGAGGTCTAAATAAGGCTAGTCAGAAGTGATCCAAAGAGAAGCCCCACATGACACCAGTGGTTTGTAGCCAGTATCATGAACCACATGTACAACACCCTCATGAGGGAATTTTAAACACTTGTGGACTATAGAGGAAACACCATTCACAGAGGCTAGCCATGGAATGCTTAGCCTAACTCTGAATAGGTTGGATTCTAGAATCACAAAAAATTTCACATCTATAGCCTTAGGTCCCACCAAGACTAACAAATAAATGGTACCCATAGAGGCAATAGAAAGTTCATCATGAGTACGAAGAGTGGCCTGTGACTCTTTGTATTTCTCCTTATGTAAACTATTTATGAACAATGTTTTCTTTGTTATCACATTCACCCAACTCGTCAAATTGACCATGACACAAATCACGATGTTGTCATTAATCTAAGTGGGAATGTACAATGGGGAAGGCCCCTTGTTTAGTGGTAAATCATGTGAGATAAAATTTATATCAGGAATAGAATTCACATTCTCAGTAGGAGGAATACACGTGAACAAGACCATGTTCACATACTTAGATGGGACCAGCTCAAAAGATGTAGAAGACTGTGTCACTAGATTTGTAAGTAGTGACCTATCTAGATTTTGTTCCTATATATCGAGGGATTCTTCTAACATCATGCTTGAAGGTTATAGATTGGGTCACAAAGCTAAATTCCTTACAACACACAAATCTATAACATTCCTAAGACACAAGAGAAATATTTATGACACAAAGGGACAAAAGAAGACAATTCACATTGGGTTCACCAAAATGTAGAGAAGGGGGATTTGCTACTCCCAAGTCTCTAGGATACCAAAGAACCTAAAGGGAGTGAACTACCCTTAACTACCTAAAACTACCTAATAAGTTGAAATGGAAGGGAAAACAAGGCTTTGTTTCCCTTATGTTTTATGATAGGATTTTTTTGGAATTGGGTGAGCATACCACAAAGATCTCAGATTGCAAACCAGATGGCTCCCTGCTAGAGGATGAAAGTGTGGGTTTCAAACTTCAACATGTTGTGCTAGACTCTCAAAGACACATTAGCATATTTTATGGATAGAGGTTCAAGTAGAAGCTAGAAACAAACAAAGTCTATTGACAACCCAAATGTTATGGTTTTACAATTTGAAAAAAATATGTGAAAATACAAAGTACAACAAGAAGAATACTTTAACTAGGAAATATAAACAATTATAATGGTGAAATGATGAAGAAGAAAGAAGAATAATTCCAACTTACTCAAGGTCCATTTCTCCAGCTAGCTCCAAGAAAACAAATAACACTTACACACACAGTAATAATAAAAATTTTGGGGTTGTGTTTTGGAACTTTCCTTAGTCAAGTCCATGTTTCAATGTTCCCACCTCCACAGAAAACCAATACACCACAAGATTCAGGAAAGCAATAAAGGAGTAGATAGAATAGACAAAGAAGTAGAGATCAATGACAATATAAATTTTGCTCTACAAGATAATGCAAATAAGAAAGTAAACATAATATCAACTCCCTTTCTATGAGCACTCAAGGTTGATAGAGAAAGGAGAAGAACAAGATCACCAAGCCAATGGAGTAGAGTTTTGACAACCTACAATAACAATGGCACTAGAGCTACAAGAATCATGTAGAAGTGAAGATCAAGAGCAAGGGAGTGAAGCACAAAGTGAGAATGAGCTAGAGAGTGAGAATGATCAAGAGAGTTGCTAGAACCAAAAGAGCTTGAGAGAGTGAAAGAATTGAGTTTAGCTGGCCAAATTGGAGGAAAATATTCATTCTTGGTAGTCAAGATTTGAAGAGGTATGTTACACTTGTGTTTGGTAGAGAATCATAACATCCCTTACATCTCCTTCTACAAGAATCTTGTCAATATGGCAACGCAGTGCACATACGTCTACATGACGCACACACATCCTTGACAAAAATTCCATTCACTAGCACCAAACAAATGGGACACATGGGGAGAGCAAAGAAAATGTGGTGGTTATATGCATTATCAAACCTATAAGGCTAAAATGAGGGTAAATTAATGGGAAATTGGACAGGGTGCAAATTTATGTCATTACACTACTTATGCTCATCCTCATTGATATCTTCTCCTATAACTAATCCTCATCTTTATGTAGCCTACATCACATTGATCCTCTTATAAAACTCTCAAAACACTAGTAACATCCATCAATGTGGTTCTCTAGCCACTTAATACACTTTGTGCATTCATTCTTCTAACTTTGTGGGTCATTTCAAATTATGGATCACCTATGATATAATTAAATAAACACTATAGTGTAGAAATTGTACTCCTTTCTAGGAGAAAGTACAATTCACACTTATTTGGACCTATTTTGGTGATATTTTTCATTAATGCATTTTAAAATCCCATTAATAGGCCCCTAATACCACTTTCTCATGCATCCCAAGGCTTATTTAACTTAATTTTATTTAATTCCCAACACCACTACCCGTATTGAACAAATGTTGGGGATTAAATTAATGCCCTAACATTCTAGGAGTCTTGATGATTTAGGTCAAGATCCATTCGCCATAGGGTGAATGGGTCCTCATTAAGTACCCTAAACTCAACTTTTGATATGTTTTGGGTAGCATTTCAAAGTTTCAAATTCAAATTTCACATGTTGGCTTTCGGGTTCTAATAATTGAAAAATTAGGAAGGAAGCTTATAAATATAAGTTTTACATTCATTTTTCACTAGATCATTATCAAATAAAGCAAGACAAGAGAAATTTACATGATATCAAGCATTCAATATCGAGTAAGCAAAAGTGAAGTCTTAGATTAGTCTTCTATTATTTTTGTAGCTCTTCAAGCTCGTTTTGTCATCAAAGATCAAACGTTATTGAATAATTGATTATAGATTCCTATGGAGAATCATGATGGATTAAAGGTTTTGGGAGAAGCACCATGAGATTCAACCTATCCTAATGACTTGTTTCCTAAGTGATTCCATCTTCTATGATCATTCTATTTTTAGCCTAAAGAGAGGTATATTCAAATTTGTGACTTATTAAGGGGATTTGAGGTCTCCTAAAGTAGGTCTTGTTCATTGTTCATGTTCATTTAGGAACTATTCTAACACGCTTGAGTAGGGTTTCTTAGAATTATTTGGAATATTAATCTTAGACACACATAAGGTTAGGATTGCACACATGCTTCATGTTTCAAATTTCTATTTATCATCAAGTTTTAATTAAAAAACTTGGGGGTTTGACCAAGGCAAATCCCTATCCACCAACAAACAAAAAATTTGTTTTGCATATTTTTGACAGATCCAAATTTGGGAGCGGTGATTTCAAGTTATAGGAAGGAATTGTAGGTCTAAAACTTCAATTTTAGATTCAATTTTTTTCAAAAGAGCCTACTAGGACCCATTCGCCATAGGGTGAATGAGTCCTTGTTAGGGTTACAAAAACAAGTTTTGATAGGTGCACAACATTTGCTAGCCTCAGATTCTCCAAAAAGTTTTGCTAAATCTCTTAAATGCATTTTGTAGAGCTAAATTTGGAGTTTTTTTTTCTATTTTTAATCTTTCTCCCCAAAGTGTTGTTTGACTTAGACCCTTTTCCTAGCAAAAAAGGGAAATTTGTAGATTCACACCTTGATTTGATTCACCTAAGGGTTAATTGTCATTTCATTGTGTGGATCTCATTTCCTAATGAATTGACGAAAGTAGGACCCCCTTTGTCTCTCTTTGGATCTACTTTTCCATTTTGGGACACCCCTATATCCAATTTTCCTTCTTTTCATTTTGGTGAACCTAACCTTATACAACAAAATTCTAAAAAATTGGAGTCCTTTAAACCATAGATATCAAATTTGTAATAGATTGCATTAGGTTTGCATTAGTTGCATTACATTTAGGGTTCTTTAATCTTTCATTAGTGCACATTGAATTCAAGGTTAAATTTGCATGTTTGCATTGCTTAAAATGATTAAAATAAAAATAAAAAAAGATCATTAGATCTGAGTTTATTTTGCATAGTATTAGCATTGAAATCATCGTTCAATCATTTAGATTCATATTGCACAATAAAATTAGTCACATTGTTCATCTTTCAAACTTAGTCAAACTTGCATTTAGAGGCTTAAAATCTGGAAAATATGTTATGAAACTATTTGTTACAGATCAACAACAAAAAACACATAGGATCAACTCAGAAGTACAAAATTCAAATTCAAAAAACCCTAATCTGGGACCCATTCACCCTAGGGTGAATGAGTCCCTGTATAGAAATTTCAGCAAAATTTCAGAGTGATTTTTGGTCTTTGATCTACATTTTTGTTTCTATTAGCAGTCTTGAGAATTAATTTCTTGAATATTTTTCTTGTGCATTGAAATTGTTGATCATTTAATTAGATATTGCAACATTATGGAAAAGCATTTCTTACATATTTTAGTTAAAATTACTATATATTTCTACATTTTCTTTCATTTCCAACATTATTTCATCATTAGAAATATTAATTTACATCTTGCAATCATTGGAAAATGAAAACAAAAACCTAAAACATCAAAAGAAACAAACAAGACCCTTGGAGAAAGTATAGTTATATGATTATGTCAAATATCTTTTTCCAAGTTAGCCTATCCCTCAAGCCCTTTAGTAGTGATGAATTTGACATGTTAGATGAATCCCTTGAGGATTTCATCTCACAAGGTCCATCCACTAAGTTTTATCATGAAGAACCAAAACATAGAGATGTTAACGCAATCAAACCTCAACTTATCATTTACCCTCCTTCACAAAAACCTCGAGTTCCAAACAAATCTATACTTATCCTAGAATCACCTAAAAATAAGCCCTTACTTGATAATGACAATGTTTCACAACAAATGGGTTACAATACCATTGCTCAAACATATAGTACAAGGAACAATAGGCAACAACAAACCACTCTTGTTTCATTACCTTTGCCTCAACCTATCTTTCCTAGTGCTCCTCACTTACCTTTGAATAGTGGAAAGGAGTACGATCTTGTTGAAAAACTTAAGAATACACCCACAAAGATATCCCTATGGGATCTGATTCAAGCTTCCCCAAATTACCATAGTATGCTTCAAACATCCTTGCAACAAGTTATGGTTCCTCCTAATACAAATTCAAATGATGTGGCAACACTAGTTCAAGGAGTGAATGTGGTTAATTTAGATATTATTTTTCACCAAAGAGATTTACCCTCCTTGGAAGTTCAAAAATGACATGAAGCATTCATGATAATTTCCCTTGTCAATCAAATTGGGATAAAGAGAACCCTTGTTGACAATGGTTCAACCCTTAATGTGTGTAGTGTGGGCCTTTCAAAAAAGATTGATATGGATAAGAGTGACATTGTCCCCGATTCTTTGTCTATTTGAGGTTTTCACAACATAGGAAAACAACTACTTGGATTCATCACAATACCTATCAAAGTCGAGAAGGTAACATTGAAAACTCCATTCCATGTTATGCCTCATGATCTTTCTTACAATCTCCTCTTGGGGAGACCATGGATTCATTAAATGAACATCGTGCCTTCAACCCTTCACTATGTAATGAAGTATGTCTATAACAAAAAAGTTTACATAGTCAAGGTCGAACCTAAACCTAAAAGTTTGCATGTCGAGAAAGATAAACAAAATCTTGTGAGAATATTGATACCAACTACAAAATTGGAAATCACAAAGGAAGAAGAATGAGGGAATAGCATTTATGAAGTCACTAAATTATTAGAAGATTATTTGGGTTCCTTATATTTCACACCAACATTCATGGGAGAATACAAAATTACAATGAAGGAAACTAAAAAGAAAAAGAGCCAATGGTAATTTCAACACAAAATTCAAAAGAAACCTCACAAGCATCTACTTCATCCACTCTAGAAGATGACATAAGTTATACAAAGAACTTTGATGATATATACTACCAAAAACCACTGAATCTGAAAGAGATGGAGAAACTTTATGGAGGAGGTTATGAGCTTGTGAAACAACTTGGTTACAATGGAAAAGGATGTGGAAGGAAAGAAAAAGGAATTTGTGTTCTTATAGATCCTAACAAAAAAAAAATTGGTCTTGGATATTATCCTTCTAAGATAATAAAAGCAACGAAAAATACCATCACTCAACATGAACACGGTCATGTGTAACTCCCCTAAGCCAACTCTCACTTTGAAGGATCCTGAATTGATTGATTCAAAATGTGAAGAATCGTTGGATTACTTTGAATATGATGAAGCTTTAAATGAAATGTTAGGAGTTTATCACAAGTCATTTACTCCCCCTAAGAAAAAATGAGTCACTTGTGCTATGCTTAGTGCTAAACAAATTGATGAAGAAAAGAAAGCTAATGAAGTGGACAATGATAAAGACAAACACAATTCTAAAATTTTGAGATAAAATGCACTTCCTTTGGGAGATACAATCAATATACTGATAGATACAACTGATGAAAAAAAAGTGATTCAAATAGGAAATTGTCTTAATGAGGATGAACAAGAAGATCATGCAACATTACTACATGAATTTCATGAACTTTTTGCTTGGAATTATTCGGACATGTTGGGTATCAATGCTAAGATAGTGACACACAACGTAGTTCTTGAAGAAGATGCCAAACCTATAAGATAGAAGATACAAAATATGAATCCTAAGATAGCTTTATTGGTTAAGGTTGAGATTGAGAAACTTCTTGAAGCTAGTTTTATACAACCTATTGATTATTCTCCATGGATCTCAAACATTTTGGTAGTCGCAAAACCTAATAATCATATTAGGATGTGTATAGAATTTTGTGATTTGAATAAATCATCTTCAAAAGATGATTTTCCCCTTCCTAATATTGACATGATAGTAGATTCGACTATGGGACATGCTTTGTTGTCATTCATGGATGATTTTTTTGGATATAATCAAATTTGTATCAATCCTCAAAATCAATACAAGACAACATTTACTACTTGGGAAACATTTTGTTGGGTGGTTATTCCTTTTGGATTAAATAACATAGGTGCAACATATCAAAGAGCTATGACATTGATATTTCATGATTACATACACAAGATATTGGAAGATTATGTTGATGATATTTTGGCTAAATATTTAACTCGACAAGACAATGTGAATATTCTTCAAAAAATCTTTGAAAATAATGTGAAAATATAACATGAGATTGAATCCAAAAAAGTGTCTTTAGGTTTTATAGTATCTCAAAGAGGCATTGAAGTGGACACAAAGAAAATTGATGCTATTGTTAACATACCACCCCCTAAATATATTTCTCAATTACACACTTTACAAGGAATGATTCAATCTATTTGTCATTTTGTAGTATCCTTAGTAGACCAAACATTACCCTTTACACAACTCCTTGAGAAAGAGGTCAGGTTTAAGTGGAATAAGGATCATAAATATGATTTTGAGAGTTTGGAAGATTATCTTGCTACTCCACCTATTTTATAACTCACTCTACAAGACAAATTGTTTATCCTTTAAATAGCAGCATCAACCCATGCTCTCGCAACATTGTTGGGTCAACAAGATGACAATGGTAGAGAACATCCCATTTATTACATTAGTTGAACCCTGATTGATTATGATACATGATATACAACGATAGAAAAACCTTGTTTGGCTCTCATATTTGCTACTAGAAAATTGAGACACTACTTATTAAACTCATAAATTCATGTGATGATGAAATTTGATCCTTTAAAACACCTTTTCGCTAAAACAGATTTATCAAGACGCTTAGCTAAATGGGTTATGTTGTTAATTTAGTTTGATCTTAAATTTTTCTCTCGAAAGGAAATCAAAGGACAAGCCTTGACCAACGAATTAGCTAATGCTCCCTCTCCCTTAGTGTTACCTAATATGGACTCGTTCCCTGATGAGAATGTGTTGACTATTCAGAAAGAAAAAGAAACATGGGAATTGTACTTTGAAAATTCTAAGTGTCGAATTGGCTTTGGGGTAGGAGTTATACTAATTCCTCCTTTAGGTAAGAATATTTCCTTATCTTTCTATTTAAACTTCCTATGTACAAATAGCACTGCAGAGTATGAAGCTTTAATCTTGGTATACATGCAACATTAGCATTAGGTGTCTAACACATCTCTATATTTGGTGATTCCTTATTAGTCATTAAATGAATAAATGGTTCATAAAAACATGATAAACTCATTCAATATAAAGACCTTACGATGAGATTATTAGATAAATTTGAATCATATACAATTCACAATATATCATGAAAGGATAATTGGCATGTAGACGCAATGGCAAGCATTGCTTCCCTTGTGTCTCCTGAAGATCCTTTTGTTGATTTCATATTAACAGTCCAAATTATTCCTAAACCATCAATAGATGACAAAAGAAAAGACGTGTTATTAAACAATACCAAAAACTCTAGCGAATGGTACACAACGATATTCAACTATTTAAAAGAAGGTACTTTTCCTAAGCCTACAACTATTAACACTTGAGATCATCTTCAAAAACTTGCATCTAAGTATATAATCCTTGTGGACATGTTATACAAAAGATAATTTAATGGTATTTTACTTAGATGTCTTAAAGAATCCAAAATTCCTATAGCACTTGAGGAATCCCATGTAGGTGCTTTTGGGGGAAATTTTGGAGGAAGTTCGTTAGTGCAAAATTTAATTTGCATAGGATATTATTAGAGACATATGGAACAAGATTTTTTTTCCCACATTAAGAAATATCATAAATGTCAAGAGCACAACAATTTGATTCATGCTCCTAATTTCGAGCTTCGTGTCCAAGTTCCTATTTGGCCATTCTCGGTTTAGGGTTTGGATCTTATTGGAAGAATATCACCACCTTCCTCTGCTAGACATACCTTTATCATTACTGCTACTAATTATTTTATAAAATGGGTAGAAGCTATCCCTCTTCGTTCCATTATAGCTAATGCAATATGTCATTTCATATTGGAACACATTATTGCTCACTTTGGTATTCCTTCCACATTGATTTTAGATAATAGAACTCTATTTAAGAACAATGACGTGAAGAAATTCTTGGAAACCTTTCATATTGAACATCACTTTCAATTCCATATTACCCACAACAAAATGGACAAGCAAAATCAACTAACAAGACTCTTGAACAAATTATGTGAAAAAAGGTAAGTAAACATAACAAATATTGGCATACTCAACTAACTTATGTGTTGTGGGCCTACCGTACAATTATTAGAACATCTACAGGAAACACTCCCTATAACCTTGTTTATGGTGTTGAAGCAATAATGCTCTTGGAGTTATAGATTACTTCACTACGAATTGCTCTTAGGGGGCTTATTGTTGATACTACGTATAAAGAGAAACAATTGCATCAACTTGGAATGCTTGATGAATGATGTATTAACACTCTTGAGCATCTCCAAGATTATTCAATGTGAATGCAATGTACTTATAATGATCATGTCATCCCTCACACGTTTAAAAAAGGTAACTTGGTGTTATACAAAAATCAGCGTAATGTCAATTATCTTCCAAATGAAAAAGGAAAATTCAGCCCTAATTGGTTAGGACCTTATGTAATTAAAGAAAAATAGGGGTCTGGAGCTAACACATTAACAAAAATGGACAATACACCTCTAAAATAACCTATTAATGTTGTTCATTTGTGTCGATATTACGCATAACATTTGATCTTTTGAATAGTGCGTTAAAGCAGTGTTGTTAGATTAGGTAGATGATGTTCTATTTTATCTCGCATTGCTTCATTCTTTGACAAACAATATTAGTGTGTCTTAGAGTCTAAAGTGATTGTTCAATTGGTTTGAATTATTACTTTAGTTGCCATACTATTCAAAATAAAATCTTGTGTGTTATGTTAATTTAGATCCTTAATGTATTTAATGGTATTAGATCATAGGTGCATTTAATTTAACATAGCATATTTCATCATAATGCAATACCTAATATAAATTGAAATTTTTTTCATTAGATAACATAAACATTAAATCATGGAGATATTTATTAAACATTCTTAAAAATGATATTTTATAAATCACATCAAAATTTAATTCAACATAATATCATAAAACATAAACATCAATGCTCATATATCATATATAACATAAAAATTTCAAGTACATATATCAATGAATACATTGTTAATAGGCTCTATGACTGCTAGACCCCTCAGGGCCTAGTGGTGCTCATGGTCATTGCGATGTAGTAGAATGTGATCGCGACCTGCTCATGGATCCTCATAGGCCCTCTAGTAGTCCAACCACTCTTTCCTCCCGTATGAGTGCCTCAACGTGATCTTGATCTATCTTCTCTATATCTACCTACATTCTAGCCAACTCCCCCTACAGCCTCTAGACCTCTGCTCATAGGGAATCCTCTGTCCTACTATCAGTCAAGCCTCGAAATGCTCAGAGTGCTGAAAGCTTTGCTAGAACATGATCGGGAAAACTGGTGTCACTCTTATATGTTGCACCTAATCTCACTACTAACTCAAAGAGTTTTGCATGTTTCCCCATGGAATTTGGGGGCATGTACTCTAAGAGTGTATCATCCTCTAGACATAATGGAGGCACTATCTCAGTGGTCACTCACTAGTAGAGTTCATGCCATTCACGTGTGGACCCTATAGTACACATTATCATATATAAAACATATACATAAAGATAAAAGTGTAATCAAAGAACATAATTATCACATCATCACCTAGATCTCCAATTTGCCAGATAGGATATAACCATACAAATACAGTCCTTTGTGTATGAAGTGGGATGGCCTACTACCATTGGCTTCTTCGCGCTCATGAGTGAAAGTATCTGATATGGTCATTGCATGTGCTCTAGTGACCCTAATAGGAGGTGCATATTTCCTCTCAGGGGAAACTAGATCCTCCTCTATCTCATCAGTGTCATCCCTCATCGACTGGGTCTCCTGATCCTCCTCCTCATCCTCATCCAAAAATATGTCAAGAATAGTATCATCATTTGTATCTCCATCAACCTACTCATCATCCCTATCCCCTCTATGACCTAGAAGAGGCCTGATGTGGCTTGCAAGGTAGTGCATGGGAAAGACATGGGCTGGTCATGCTCCAACCCAACACTAGTTGTAGGCTCGAGTAGTGCCTACGTTGTCAGCTATCAAAGATTGGGGGCATGCCATGGTCCTCATCTTCTAAACCACTAATGTAAACATCCTCAATTGTAAGATGATGAGTGTCCCCAAGTCTAGGAGAACTTTGTGCTGATCATAGGTACCTAGGTTGATCCCATGATGGTACCTGAATATGTTTGAATTGATGTATGACATGATTATAGTAGAATGGTCTCGCTATGTAATCATGTCTCCCTAAAAGAAATCATTCTTGTTGTTTCCTAACTAGCTTGTGTCTATCATTTTTCCATTATGGAATCCTGAGATATGGTCTCCAAGAGATATCATCCTCATCTAACCAATCAAATCTAATTTTCCAGTGAAGCAAATCTCCCTCCTGCCATGCCCACCTCAAAGCATAACTATAGGCCCATGGGTAACCTATGGTGACTATGGTAGGAAATCCAATGGGTCTAGTACATGTGATGTGCTCAAAGCACTGTACCTGTAAGAGCATACAATGTACTATTATACTATTTAGCTCTTAGTATACAAACCATCCCATATCATAATATAAATGAGCCAACATACTACAACCCCAAGCATAAACAATCCTATGCTCCTCCATATCTCGAATGATGTGAACTAATCCACCATCTAAGTGGGCAGCTCGTATGTCTAGTACTAGTGCAAATGTTGTAGTAATGATCATGATCCACCAAAGTAATGGTGTTTGTGCATGTCGTAGCCATCTAAGCTCAATGCAAGGACCAATGGACGACTGTCAAATGGGTCATTGTAAACAATATAGAATGTCATCCCACATCTACCTGTATGACCACTCATTTGATAAGTGTACAACCTTTCCCCGGATAGGTAACCACAGGATGCAGTGGATATCCTCGAGGGTAGCAGTCATCTCGCTCGTAGGAAGCTAAAAGGTACATGAATCTGCATCCCACTTCTCTACTAGCACCATCAACATAGCATAATGATACCTCATAGGTGGCATGAGGTATACCCAGAATAATCATGTTTCCTATAAAATACTAACCTCCTCCTCTGAAAGCCATTTGATGGAGTATCGAAGGAAACCGAATTATCTCCCTTTGAGATGCTACCGGGCTCAAGGTGGAACCTAAAACAACAAATTACATAAAAAAAACCCCTAAATTTATCAATTAAATAACACTAAATTTGATCTAAGACACTTTATAGCCAATTTGGACACTTATGCCATTTTTGGACGGGGGTCTTGGACACTTTAAATAATTTTGCACACTTTGCACAAAAATGGGACACCTTGTGCCAAGGTGGAACACTTTGCGCCAGCAATGGACGCTTTGCAACAATCTTTTCCATGATCCTAAAAATACATGAAAAAGTACAGTAAATGCATGAAAACAAAGAAAAATTAGAATAGAATCCACTCACCGTGTGTCGAAGTGTGCCTCGTGCCACCTCATCATGAATGCCATCCAATCTGGGAGGCTTGTAAGCTCATCTACTCGACATCCTAGATCTCTCTGCAATAAGGTAATTTGAAAAAAGGAAAACGTCAAATGATAGTAAAAAATGTCATTTTCATTTGTATATACTAAACCCTAATTAATAAAGCTTATTTCATTTTAAGGGAATTTTATTCAAATTAGCATATTGGGGGCTAGAGGACTTCATTTTTATGCTATTTGTTGCATTGTATTTGTAATTCCACTCGCAATATCATCAAATGTCTATCATTGTATGGTATGGTACTTGTAAATACCCTATGATATGACTTAATTAATGTGATGTGGTTTCATATTCACCCTAATTCCACCTCCATAAAGCAAGTGGAATCAAGGGGCATACATCTACCCTCGAATTCAATTCTCCATAGAAGTTTGATAAGAGCATTGTTGAACGACTAACAAACCTATGTTGCAAGTTGTGGTTCTTAACATTGTGGTTTTGTAGATAACTATAGTGGGGGATTTATTCTCCCTAATGAATCCATATGAGTATCATTTTTTTATAAATTTTATTGATTCTAATTCCTTTAGCTTGCATATGCATGTAGTGTCATATGGCCGCTAAAGTGGGGGTTAAATGTAGTGTAGAAATTTGTACCCCTTTCTAGGAGAAAGTACAATTCACACTTATTTGGACCTATTTTGGTGACCTTTTTCATTAATGCATTTTAAAATCCCATTTATAGGCCCTTAATACCAATTTATTATGCATCCCAAGGCCTGTTTAACTACTTAATTTTATTTAATTCCTGATACCACAACATGCATTGAATAAATGTTGGGGATTAAATTAATGCCTAGACATTCTAGGAGTCCTGATGATTTAGGTCAGAACCCATTCACCATAGGGTGAATGGGTCCTCATTAAGTGCCCTAAACTCAGCTTTTGATATATTTTGGGTGGCATTTTAAAGTTTTAAATTCAAATTTCACATGTCAACTTTCAGGATCTAATAATTGGAAAATTAAGAAGGAAGCCTATAAATCTAAGTTTTACATTCATTTTTCACTAGAGCATTATCAAATAAATCAAGAGAAGAGAAATTTATATGATATCAAGCATTCAAGAGCAAGGAGTAAGCAAAAGTGAAGTCTTGGAGTAGCCTTCTATTGTTTTTGCAACTCTTCAAGCTCGTTTTCTCATCAAGGATCAAGCGTTATTGAAGAATTGATGATAGATGCCTATGGAGAATCATGATGGATTCTAGGTTTTGGGAGAAGCACCATGAGATTCAACCTAACCTAATGACTTATTTCCTAACTGATTCCATCTTCTATGATCATTCTATTTTTAGCCTAAAGAGAGGTATATTAAGATTTGTGACTTATTAAGGGGATTTGAGGTCTCCTAAAGTAGGTCTTGTTCATTATTCATGTTCATTTAGGATCCTATTTTAACACACTTGAGTAGGGTTTCTTGGCATTATTTGGAATCTTAATCTTAGACACACTTAAGGTTAGCATTTCACACATGTTTCATGTTTTATATTTTTATTTATCATCAAGGTTTAATTACCAAACTTGGGGTTTGACTAAGGCAAACCCCTATCCACCAACAAACAACAAATTTTTTTTATAGATTTTTGACAAATCTAGATCCAAGAGCATGAATTTCAATCTCATATTCAAAGTTTTTCAGAAGATCCTACTAGAACCCATTCACCATAGGAAAAACGAGTCCTTGTTAGAGTTAGAAAAACAACAAGTTTTGACAGGTGCACAACATTTGCCACCCTCAGATTCTCTAGAAATTTTGTTGGTTCCTTCTGTTTTATGCTAAATCTCTTAAATGCACTTTGTAGAACTAAATTTGGAGTTGTTTTTCTATTTTTTATCTTTCTTCCCAAAGTGTTGTTTGACCTAGACCCTTGTCCTAGCAAAAAAAGGGAAATTTATAAATTCACACCTTGATTTGATTCACCTAAGGGTTGATTGTCATTTCATTGTGTGGATATCATTTTCTAATGAATTGAGGAAAGTAGGACCCCCTTTGTCTCTCTTTGGATCTACTTTTCCATTTTGGGACACCCTTATATCTAATTTTCCTCCATTTCAAACACTATTATTATGGAGCTCAAAAAAATCACACTCTTTTTCCTAAAAACACTATATCTAATCCCAATTGGTGCAACATAATAATTTTTGAATAAACTAGTGAAAATGCATCAAGTCACAACATAAGCATAGGAAGAATGTAAAGGAAAATGCAAGGAAATGGAATTTTTATTAAAATAAAAAATATTGTGCACATATGGGCACTTTATTACAAAGGGAAACTAATAATATGAATTTACCCAATAAAAGAAACACTCAAACTAAACACACTATTTTTGTATACAATCTATACCCAAGAGTCCAAACATTGTTTTTGATTAGAGGTAAAATACGGGTTTTGATGGGGCCCAAAACCCATAACAAAGATAGGAAGGTTGTAAGCATCCAAAAATTGTTACTAGCTCTATTCTTGGAATAAAATTACGGACCTAATTTTCAACCTTTAAAGGTTAATCCCTCAAATATAGAAATTTCCTCCTTTTATGACCAATTATAGTGACTCTTATATTTTGCATATAACAAAAACCTCAAAAAATGTTTTCAAGTGTCTAGATCTTCTAGATAATTGATGATCCAAGGAGTTGAATTGAACTCAAAATTTTATTCTAGATTCTATTTATAGACAATTTATCATCTATAAGGTTAAAATTAATGCATGGATAAATAACAAAAACTGTACATTTGGGGATCAATCATAAAGTGTGCAAGAAAAATAGCATGGCGTAAAGTTATTTGAGAAACAAAAATACATGTGGGGATCTATGCTACAATTTGAATGGGTCTAACAAATCAAGGGTTACATAGAGGTTTCTATAGTAACACATGGAATATGCAAACAACCCATTATTTCCTCAAAGTGGAAATAAAGTAATGAAAGCATTAAAAAGAGATAGAAATATATATATATATATGATCTTTTGCTTAAAATGGAAATAAAAGAAGAATATTTATGAAAACTCTTTTAAAAGAGATGAATAATTATATTTATTAAATAATAATTAAAACATTATTTTTATCCTCCCATAATTTAGTTGCTGCCCTCAATAGCTTAAGTTGAATCTACATCATAACTTACTAGAAATAATCAATATATTAGTGAATCTATCACTTTAATTTCATCTACATTTTTATTTCACAATTTTTAGATCATATCAATTCTTTTAATTCAAAAGTAGATCAAATAGAAATAATTTGCTAATAAATAAAAATTATATGAAGCAATCATGATTTTATAAGGAGCTAATGCAATTTTATATAATAAATATGTCAACTTGTAACTTTTAAAAAATATCCATTCACATTTAAATTCTTATTGTATAAAAAAATTAGTTCACATTCCAAGATGATAATCATGCATTCCAGACTACATGAGTATCCTCTTTTCCTAATAATAAAATAGAAACAAGGACATAATTACCCTTAAATAAAGTATATATCATTTCACACAATTGTTCAAACAAAGTTTTCAAGCAAGTTTAAACCTAATAAGAAAATAATATAAAATATCTTATTACTATCAATAGAATTTTTATAACACCTAAAAAAACATATTTTTGGTACATATCACCTTCTCATGGACTCATAAGTAAATGACATGATATGGCATCCAAGGATTAGAACATGTACAAAGTTATTGGTTTGATCAAGTCCAATAACAAAGTACAATAAAATAAAACACGGTAATCTTATTGGACATATTAACAATAATAGAAAAATAGTAAATAATTATCACTCATCAATAATTTTTAAAACACTTCTAAATTTATTTATAATATGTTTGCATTAATATCTAGTTCTTGTTTTCATTTGTAACTAAGGATAGGCTAATAGATGGAATTTGACAAACAAATAGTGTAGATGAGCTAGAGGGAATGTGCATTTATTAATCAATTGATTTAGGTGGATTCTTTAAGAACAACCTTGATGACAATAACACATCTATTCTCAAAAAAATTGTAATGGAACCTCATTTTATGGTTCATGATACTTCAAAACTACATACAAAAGTTTGTAATACTTTTAAGGTCATTAATCCTGAACCAAATATTATATAAATTATAAGTGGTGAAGTGTATCTTGGGTAGATTAAATGAATAACAACATCAAATAGCATATAAAACCTTAGACATATAATAAAAAATATAATTTCATATTCGGTTTAATATTTTATGTAATTTTATTATATGCATAGAAAAATACCAAGTATAAAACATATAATACTATTCTTAATCTATTCACATATAAAATAACTTAAATTACATTAAAAATAATACAAGATTTAGAAACAAAGGTTCATAATTGAATATATAAGAAACTCAACAAGCATAGTAAAGAATAAACTATCACACTAATATGTGTTGTTTCCATTTGGAACTTTTGTTGGTTTTTTAAATGTACACATTATCATCATATTGTAATCAACTTAATAATAATAAAAATTCCAATACCTATATAATCTATTTTTTTCAATAAAAAATAAATAATTGCATCTAAAATATAGTTTGTCCCCTTGATGATGCCAATTTTTGTTTGAATTTTTATTTGATTTCATTCTTTTTTCAAAATGACATCTCTTGTTTAGATTGAAGTGTCAAGATGTGTGTGAAACTTTTAATACAATAACTAAAAGAACAATGGAAAAATGATTGTTTGAGATATTTTTTTGGAAAAAAAGGGGTAAAAATTTATTCAATCAAGATAAATCAACATTACAATCAAGGAAGTGAGCCCGAAGAATAGGCCCACTTAGCTCACCATGCAAAGCAAATGCAAAGAAAACAATACCCCAAAAAATCTTAAACCCATAAAAACACCCCTCAAGACCCAAGAATATCCTCTTGAATCATCATCCTCATCCTTTGGGGACATTTCATAGGAAGATGCTCCCAACCATCAACATGCCAATTACCCCTAGCTCTGAAGCCCATTTTTCTAAACAATACCCCAAAAAATCTTAAACCCATAAAAACACCCCTCAAGACCCAAGAATATCCTCTTGAATCATCATCCTCATCCTTTGGGGACATTTCACAGGAAGATGCTCCCAACCATCAACATGCCAATTACCCCTAGCTCTGAAGGCCATTTTTCTAAAAAATCCATAACTTTGTTCCACTCCCTAGGATATGGACAAAGGATATCAAATCCAAAGGATTGCTAAGTTGATAAATCTATTGAACCACCAAATACAACTACCAATTCACCCCTTCCAACTTTCACTTATTCAACATAGTTACCAAAATCTAAGAATCTGACTCATAGATGGCCTTGTTCCATCCAAGAGCACATCCATTTTCAAGAGCAATGAGGATATCAAGAGCCTTCATAAGATTATTAGTCCAATGTCCCTTAAAAATGGAAAATAAGAAAAGCAAAGTCCCTGAACTATCCCTCCTAGCACTGCAAACCCTAAAAAACCTAGGATTACCTCTAAATAAACCATCAATATTTATCTTCAAGACACCCATAGGAGGTGGTGACCATTTTACCTCCCACTAAATCTTCCTACTAGAAGGCCTCCTTCCTATAGAACCCAACCACTACATCACCACCAACTCACCAAACTTTAGAGGGATATCCACCTCACATTGAGCTTGGGTAGTTTCCTAAATCATGTTGAGGGCCCTCTACCAAACTTTATGAGTTTCCAACTCCTCTCCCTTGAATATCCTTTGGATCTCTCCAACCATATCTACCAAAGAATTCATGAAGGCCCTATACCCCAAGCTACCTAGAGATAAAATATCTTAGAAGGTTTCCTCCTCAAATTCCTCCAAAACTCAACCAGAGACAAGGCATGTACACATGTCTATCTCCAAACCTCCCACCAAAGGTGCCAAATGATCTTAGAGTAGACACATTGAAATAATAAATGTGAGGAAGATTCTTCACTAGTACCACATATGACACAAATAGATGATCCCTAAAAACCCCTCTTTTGAAGATTATCCCAAGTGAGACACTTGTTCAGTGCCACTAACCAAAGGAAACAATTACATTTAAGTCATACAAAATTATTCCACACATTCTTCCACCAAGGAACCTCCTCCCCTCCAAATTTCTTCATATCCAATTCTTGGTACCCAACTGCCACCAAGTACACCCCCTAGATTAGGACTCTAAGCCAAGATATCATTCCTTGGCAAAGAATTGCATGCTCTACCACCTAAATTTTGATATAAATCTTCTCGATCTTGATCTAAGCCCCCAAGTGGCCAAGCATGAGAATATTTCTACTTGAACACCTCAACCTACCTAAGACTCTTTGTAACTTTGAAATCTTCCACCTAGGTCTAGCCAACCTCTAAGAAAGAAAGACAAAGATTTTGTAAGTGTGGAAACTCGGTCATGATTGGAGGACATCGAAGCCAAGATTCAAACCAAAAGAGGGAATCCTAACCTCTATTACAAATCTAAAATAATCCTTGTTTGATTAAGTTGGCACCCATTTTAAGAGTGTCCCAGATCATAGATCATTTACCTAGCAAGTATGTTCTAGGAACATCTTCCCTATCCAACCCCCTCAAATATTTCAAAGAGAGGATATTAGCCTAAGCTTGATCCTAGTTAGTACACCACCTCCATTAAATATTTTTTACCAAAGCCTAACCAATAAGTACAACCTATTGCAGCCCCAAGCCCCCCCTCTGCTTTGGTCTACATATGTTTTCCCACTTAACCAAACTCCACTTTGAGGATTCCAAGTTACCATCCCATAAGAATTTTTTAGATATTTCATCTAGTTCATTAATAAAACTTATAGGAGCAACTTGCACCATGCACCTATAAAGAGGGAGAGCTTGTACCACAAGTTTCAATAACATCACTCTCCCAACAAAGGATAACCATCTATAAGTCTAATGGTCGACTCTCTCATGGAACTTGTCCAACACATTTTTCTGAGTCCCCCTTGGTAAGGGGCCAATAGAGAGGGTAATACCCAAATACATTAAAGGAAGAGTACCAATATGATATCTTAAAATTTGAGAAATTATTGATTGAATAAGGGGAGGGGTGTTGAAGAATAAAATGGAAGATTTAGCCTCATTGATTCTTTATCCTAAAGCAACCAGATAGATATCCAAAGCCCTCATGAAGTTATCCAATTCTTTGATTCTATAAACTCCCAATAGAGAAATGTCATCCACAAACTATAAGTGGGTCTGAGGAAGCAAGCCATCACCCCAATTTCATCCATGAATTATCCCTTGCTTTAGGTGGGCTTTCAATATTCTTCCCAAGATCTCAACCATAATAGTAAAGAGATAAGGAAACAAAAATCACCCTAATGTAGGCCTTGAGAGGCACCAAACCAAGAAGAAGGACCAATATTAATCAACATAAAGTAGGAAATAGACATAATGCAACTCATCACCCAATTGGACCATCCTTCTCCAAAGCCAAAATCAATGAGCACATTCTAGAGAAAAGCCCATTTTACCTACTCATAAGCTCCGGTCATGTCCAACTTGATGAACATAGCTTTCTCCTTGTAATTATCCATGGAGTGAATAGCTTAAACTACAATAACCACCCCATCTTATATTTTCTTACCTGACAAAAAATTTCTCCGCTCTTCAAAAATAATTTTATTGTACCACAACTTAAGTATCTCTATTATTAACTCAGAGATGATCTTATAGACCACATTACATAGGGTGATTGGGGATAAGAAAAAGGAAGGTGGAATTCATTTCCCTCAACATCTTCTTGCTTCTCTATGATTCTTGCATGACTTCCAAAAGATAAAATTTTATAATCTCCCATAATTCCTAAAAGAATTATATCAAGAATCCATCTAGTCCAAGGGATTTTCCTTTTTTCATCTTAAACACTATCTCATCTACCTCCTCTAGAAGGATGGACCTAGTAATCACCTCATTTACCTCTTGAGGCACAACAAAGGGAATGCACTCCAAAATGATATTATGATCCACCTCTGTAGTAGGAAAGTCTTCTCTAAATAAAGAAGAATAATAATGAATAACCTCCTATGAGATATCCTTAAATGAGGAAAAATTTTATCCTTGGGAAGACACAAGTGAGGATATAAAATTACCATATCTTCTAGCTTTAATAGAGTTAAAGAAGACAGTTGTATTCCTATCTCCCTCCTAAAGCCAATCAATCCTAGACTTATTTCCAAAAATTCTCTTCCCTCAGCTCCTATTTTGCTAACTCCTTCATGGCATCGACTTCCTCTCTAAGGGAGTGCTTGGTAAGCCCTTGGTCCCTATTTTTCCTAGTGATGGAATCCAATCGATGTCGGGTAATTGATTTCCATAAAAATATTCTCAAAAATTTGCCTATTCCACTTCTGAAGATGACACTTCACAAATTGGAGCCTCTTAACAAAGGTATACATAGTTGTACCATGCTCAATCATTCCTTTACTCCACCACTCCCTCATAAGTTCCTACAAGAAAATCTCCCACAACCACATAAGTTTGAATTTAAACAAAGGGTTCTTAGAGGCACCCTTCCCTCTCACAGATAATTTGATAGGCTAGTGATCTAAGCCTCTCTAATCCAAAATATTTGAACTAGTAATCCAATTTTTACCAATATAAAAACTAGATACAAGAAACCTATCCAGTATTAATGTAGAGAGGGATTGATACTCTCAAACCCCTCTCTAAAAACCTCTAAAAAAACTCAAACAGAATAGTAAACTTGTAATTTAAAATTCAACAAATATGTTTGCACATGAAATCACTACTTTGCTTTGATAAATAAATATTATTGCAACTTATTTTCAATCATCATTGGACTGATGAATAGAAAATAAATCCTTACAACATCTTCAATATGTTAATGGAAAAACATTCAAATACAATCCACGCTCAATCTTGTGAGCTCTTGCAAACATATCCTCTTTCCAGCACCTCAACTCTACCTGTAACTCATGTAACTTCTGCCTATTCATCTAAAACTCAAATTGACTGATATAAACAAGTCTCAACCTACAAAAAAAACATCCATGAAGCTTCCCCAAAGAATTTTATGCCTCCCCTTTGCTCTGCCTTCAAAATTCTTATTGAAAACCTGTTCAATGAATAGTGGTTTTTTTGTTTCTCAACACCACCTCTCTAGAAATTAATTTCATCATCTTTATTTTGCCTTCTCCAATATGGCATGACCTCTGCTATTGCAAAATCCAAAAATTCTCAACAAAAATTAAATCTTTTTTTTTACAGGATTGCCAACTGCCATGGATGCTCCTACATTAGACACCCACAATAGAAAGAAATGTTTCATAAGTTGCTTTTAGAAAAATTTGTAGAATGTGTTTCTATCTTGGATCTACCTCATTTTCTTTTCCATTTGAATGTTTTTGTGCTCCACTTTCTGCAAAATTACAACATTACCAAGTTCCCTCCTTTCTCTACTACCCACCATGTAATTCAAAGCATTAAATTTATTTTCAAACCAATTTACTTCATCAAAATCAGAATTAACCATTAAAATTATACCTCCTCCTTCATCAAGACAAATGAATTTATTTTTTTCATTTTCTATTCCAACTTTTTCCTCTTCTTCCACCATGTCTCCTCCATGAAATTTTTCTATTTGAATGCCTTCTATAAGGCACAACATTGCTGCAATCTAATTTATTTCAGTCAAAATAATATTAGTTCCATTAACAAGAGCCTATTTTTCTACTTTCCCTAACAAGGAATCATAGTCACAAATCAAAACATCTTTATCTCCACTTTTCTCTAACGAAGATTTATTAGAAAACTCTTCATTTACCTTCACTTTACACTCTTCAAATTCAACTTTTTCATATTGATTTACTGCTGCAATAAAGTCTTCATCAAATAAAACATCAAAATATTTTTTACCTCACCTTCTACTGTGACCTTTTCCTCACTTGAGATTAACTCATCCCACTCTCTTTCAATTTCTACCATTTGTGTCAATAAATCGTCCCCTTCACTTCCTTCTACATCCTTCAAAGGAAACTCTTCTGCTGCAACTTCTTTATTCTCACATTCATCTTCATAAAAACACTTATCAAAATTAAATTTTACTTTTGTATCCTCCATTGCTGCAACTTTTTCTTCTCCTACAATAAATTGATCCCATTCTCTTTCAATCTAAATGAGTAAGTTATCTTTCTCAACTTCATCTTGGTTAGTGTTAACGAAGCCTACATATTCATTCTTCATACCATCTAAAATTATGATTTCATCAACCAAAAAATACCTTGCATTGTTGCAAACCTTACCCATTTCTTCTTTCAATGGCTTTAATTTTTGCTTCACTCCATCCTTCATAAATGTGTATGTGTTGGCATAACCATCATGCACCACCTTCCTATAAAATTACCAAGGCCTTCCTAACAAAACATTACAAGCATTCATAGAAATAATATCACATAAAATTTCATCTCTATAACCTAAGATATTAATATTTACCAAACTTTGTCCACTGATCAAAACTTTCCTATCATCTTGCAGCCATGTTATCCTATACGGATGTGGATTCCTTCTCTCTAGCTACAATTTTCACACCATCTCTTCAAAAACAAGATTTTCTATGCTATCTCCATCTACGATGACATTACATACCTTGTTCTAGCACTTGTATCTTATATGAAACAAAAAATTTCTTTGAATTGAATTATCGTCTTCATTCAATAGTGTTCTCCTGGCCATTAAATTTTCACCATCTTTTGCTTCTTCAGAATGGGATGATCCTGCATCTTCTCTATTCACGTTTGTTGCTTTATTCTTATTTTCAGACCTTCTTCTTGGTCTTTCCTCTTCATGAGGACAAT
Organism: Sequoia sempervirens; assembly: GCA_007258455.2. Classification (NCBI taxonomy): domain Eukaryota; kingdom Viridiplantae; phylum Streptophyta; class Pinopsida; order Cupressales; family Cupressaceae; genus Sequoia; species Sequoia sempervirens. The sequence goes on along the minus strand of VDFB02193867.1, from coordinate 710,420,153 downwards.
CATATGCCCTATGACCTTCTTCTCCACACTTAAAACAAGTTCCTCGAAAGGTTTCTCTTCCAAAACCTGTACCCAATCTTCTTCTACCTCTTGGATTTTGATCTCTAGGACCATACAAGTCATCATATCTCTGATTTTTGCTGCTGCCTTGGTATTATTTTTTCTGATTTTTATAATTATTGTTTTCTCTATATGTTCTTCCTTTAACCTCCACATCATGGCCTCTTCTTCTTTGCTTACCTTCATACCTTTTGTTCATTATTTCCTCAATTTTTAAGGAAATTTGATATGCATCTTCCATTGTGTGAACTCTCACCAATGTCATCTTCTCTTGTATGTTTGGTCTCAAACCATTAAGATATCTTACAAACTTCTCCTTAGTTGCTTCAACATGTCCCGTTCTAATCTAGATCCTATGAAAGTCCTATGTATATTCTTTCACCAATTTTGTTCCTTGCTTCAATCCTTGCATTTCCTTAAGAAAATCCAACTCATAATCCACTGGAATGAACTGAATTTTCATTTTTTCCCACCTTGTGATTTTCTCCTTCCCTTTTCTTTCTCTTTCTAACTGAATTTCTCTCCACTAGATTGAAGCATGTCCCTTCAATCTTTTCTATTAGTTCTTCTAGATTCAAATTTCCATTAAAGGTAGGAACATCAATCATTGTTCTTTTTCCCATTTTTGATAGGACTCTCAACAATGGATCCCTAAAAACTACAGCAACTTCCTCTCTTTGTTCAGTTGTTTGGTTGGAATTCTCTAGAGGCACCCTTCCCTCTCACAAATAATTTGATAGGCCGGTGATCTAAGCCTCTCCAATCCAAAATATTTGAACTAGTAATCCAATTGTTACCAATATAAAAACTAGATACAAGAAACCTATCCAATCTTAATGTAGAGAGGGATTAATAATCTCAAACCCCTCTCTAAAAGCTTCTCAAAAAAATTCAAACGGAATAGTAATCTTGAAATTTAAAATTCAACAATTTTTTTTGCACATGAAATCACTGCTTTGCTTTGATAAATAAATCTAATTACAACTTATTTTCAGTCATCATTGGACTAACGAATAGAAAATAAATCCTTGCAACATCTAATATGCTAATGGAAAAATATTCTAATACAATCCATGCTCAATCTTGTGAGATCTTGCAAAAATATCCTCTTTCCAACACCTCAACTCTACCTGTAACTCCTATAACTTCTACCTATTCATCTGAAACTCAAATGGAATGATATAAATCAATCTCAACCTGAAAAAAGATGTTGAACATCCGAAATACGAAGAGGGGAGGGGTGAATCAGTATTCCTCTAAAAATATTAAAACCTTTAAATAGTTTTCCACATAACATAATTAAAATTTCCAAACAAAAAAAATCTAACACAAAACCACATAACACCAAGATTTTTACGTGGAAACCAAAGATGGGAAAAACCAAAAAGAGGGTTAACTCTCAAGTAATAAGTAATTGGTTACATAATACAGGGTGACTCACTGTCAGGGTGGCCCGCTATTGGGTTGGCTCACTATCGGTGGGCTCACTGCCCTAGATACAAAAACTAGCTATTATAGCTAAGAGACAACTTATAGTCAAAGTATATATTACAAAATTGAACTACTATAATTGCATCTACAAATGCATGAATGCAGTTATCATTGAAGCACAAAGATCTTCAAAATTCTACACTATACTACTGTTATGCACCAAATTTGCACCCTACTAAGATTTTTTAAGCTCAATAATCTGGCATAACATGGGACTCAAATTCTACATGTGGGATATGCAATATTGAAAATGAGACCTCTGGATTCTAGGTCAGTTCCTGTTGAATAAATATCTATTTTTGCTTTTCAAACCTAAAGACTTTAGAGGAAAAGGGGAAGAAAAGAGATAAAAAGAACTTGAAGACTGAAACTAATTAATGGGTGATACACCAAAAACACTTCCCTTAACACAGAATGAACCCACGGCTACTTCTATGATGATACAATAACTGATAAAACCCTCAACACATGAATATTTCAAAGGAAGATATGAGATCAGAATAATATTTAAAGGATGTTAATCACAGTAAATACATCTAGAAATTAATACAACCCCTGACCTGTGAAGAGAATTCCTAGTCACAAAGATGCCAAAATGAGACAAACTTAAAAGGTTTCAGATAAGAAACACAGAAAAGAAAGATCAATCACCAATCTGCATACAAATATGACACCAGAAATAGATCAAAGATGTTGTATAAAGGCTCTCAAAGGCCCTGAAAATGCATACTCCAAAATCTAATACAAAGTATAGAGTCCATTTTTACTCCAAAATTTTTTTTTTGCATCCTCCAAATAGAAAATGAGGAAGAAGATAAATAAGCTCAAACTCTCCATCAAAACCCTAGAAAAGGGACCCCACCCTGAATAAGGGGGTCGGATTTGGTAAAAAAGCCCTAAAAGAAGGATCTCAAACCTATCAACAACCCACCAAAAATAGGAAAATGTCTCCCAGACACGGATAGGAACAGAAATCCTCAAAAAGAGGACCCAAAAGACTCCAAAGAAGGTGTCCCATCAATCAAAAACTCCTCCCCTGAATCCAGCAACTCAAAACCTCCACTTGACAAAAATAGATTGTCATATCTCCACTTGACTAGGTCTTTTAAAAGAATACATCAAATATCTTCAACTTGCATTAATAACATTTATTTTTTTAAAGTGATTTATAATTTATCACTTTTAAAAATAAAGTTTTACAATTTTTAAAAAATGCAAGTTGGAATACCATACCTAGCAAGGTTAGATTTAATTTTGCATTTAAATAATATCATTTATTAAAAATGATTAATAAATCACTTTAATAAAGATTTTACAATTGATTTTTAAATGCAAAATTAAAAAAGATTTTAAGCATTAACTTTGCATTTTAATAATATCATTTATTAAAAATGATTAAAAAATCATTTTAATAAAGATTTACAATGATTTAAAATGCAAAATTAAAAAAGATTTTAAGCTTTAATTTGAAAAATAAAGCCTTAGAGAAAAATGGCTTGAAAAGGAATGAATAAAGCCAAAGGGAAAAAGCAAGTTGGTCGAATACTTAGGGTTCGAACCCTAAAATGAAACAAAGACATTCATTTGCATTTTATGTTTGAAGTCTTCTCTTTGCTGGGCGCCGCCATGAAGAAACCCTAGCCACGCCATGAAGTGTTCTGTATTTTTTTCCATTATGAAGGATTTTGAATCTGGTTTTTGGTCGAAACTGCAGTATATGACTTTTTTTTAAAAACGTAGAGGCATTATGAGCGCAATTTTCTGTTTTGATCGATGTTTTTACACTTCTGTGACTTTGCTACAAACTTTGGTAAAGAAAACTGCATTTTGTTTGGCCACCATCTGATTTGTTGTGCTATGAACTTGATCAAGAGCCCTTTCAAATTCGAAACATGAAGATTTCATCAAGTATTTCAGATATAAGGCCGATTTTTTTATATTTGTAAATTTTTGAAAGTTTTCTGCATTTCTTGAGGCTGCCATGAACATCTTGAAGTAATTTTTTCCAGAAATAAGGAACAAACTTGCTTATAAATTCGAATCTGGTCTCTTTTCTTTTTTGGATCTGTAATACTCCACTTTGCAAGTCGTGCCATGATGATTTCCTTCTTATCTCTGCAAAAACATTTTATCTTGAACTCAAAAGAGATGAAATACTTTGATTTCATGTGAAAATATAGAAACGATTTTCTCCTTTATCTGGGTATTCTGTATTTGTTGATTTCCCTATTCTAAAAAGCAAGCTTTTTACTTAGATTTTGAAAAAACCCCTCCAGTTTGTTCTACTGGGTGTTAATCTTTCTCACTGCATTCAAACTCCACAAGCTACATTAGATTGTTTCTGTTGGCTCAAATATTTGAAGCTAAGAGCTTGCTTGAATTCAATGAAAATATAAAACAAAAGTATATCTTTCTTTTCTTGCAAAGAAGTGAAAATTAATTGTCTTGCTTTTTGTACTGGATATCCTTCATTTCCAAGTCTTTGTTCTCTTTAATCTTCACTGTCATAGCTCTTTCCATGTTTTCCTGTGCTATCAAGTAAATTTTGATAGCCACCAGCAGTAAACCCAATAACTTTTTTGCAGAGAAACACATGTATCTAGAAATCAGTATCAAGTGCTCCTTATAAACATGTCTTTCCATTGAGTTAACTGAATGATAGAATCTCTGAAGTAGAATATAATAAGCAGCTAAAATATCAAAGTATTTGTTTGTTGCATCATTAGCATCCCCTGTTTGAAATGAGCTCTCAAAACTTGCTTTGGTACTACTCTACTATCATGGCTTTTAGACTTACTATCAACATTTCGGGAGATCATCTTGCTTTTACCTTTAGACACGCTTTCACTTTTTTCACCAGAGAGCATTGATGCATTATCTTGTACAAAAATTTTCTTTTCCTTCCTTCCCTGCAATTTTAATTTATGTGCATGATGGATTTAAATCCGAACTATTTATCAATGAAAACATAAATTTGTTTCCGTGCACTTGTGACTTTCATGAATATGCATACATTATGAGCTTATCATGCTATCACTTTTACTGTTCTTGAAAAAAGAAACTTTCAAATGGCTGTCATTACTGTCCTCCATACTGATGTGCATAAACTCTACCAAGAGTATGTTATCATCCTTAGTTCTTCATATGAACACAATGGTGTCTTTAAGCTGAAAATGAGTACTTGATATGCATGATCAACTTTTCACTGTTTCACTATCTCCTTTTTTGCTTTGATCTGATACTATTTTTCCATATTGTTGTCTTCTTTTGGACAATTTTTTCATTACCACAGATGTCTCTTTATGCATCTTTGTACTTGAATAGAACTGCTCTCTCTATACTGAATTTATCTCTTGCAAAGATTGATCTTAATAATCTACCTGTGCATGGTGTCTTCTACTCTCTATCCAGGGCAATCTATGACTTGTCTCTTTAAAATTCTTGTGTTTCCACTGCTCTGGAGTTCCTTGAGAATAACAAAGAAGGACAAGACCTACGCAAGTTTCTTCTGTTGTCTATTAAATGAAAGCATAATGTAACCGCTCCTTTGATGCTTGATAGTTATTGTATCTCCATAGCTGTTTGGCTGTTACTAGCATGATCTGTAACATATGACTGCTCCTTTAAGACAAGAGTTGGGCTTTGAGGCTGAAAGTTGTATTCCTTTTTCTGGCAGTCCTCGTCTTTTGGTCTTGGTTGTATTTCTTCATTTGTAAATTTTTCTTTTGAATAACTACGACTGTTTTACTTCCATAGAATTATCATAGCATAAGCACATTGTTTTACATGCCTTCATTTCAAAATAACTTATACTGTTTGATCAAGCTTTCATTGGCCTTATATTCATGCAAATTTTGCTTTTGAATCACTTTGTGAATAATGATTATCATTGAAAATAGACACTCCATTTAATGTCTAAGCTTACTCCATTACTGTCTCACTGGCACTTGTAACATTGTATGCCTGTTTGATAAAAGATAATGCATATATGTATCTTCCATTATTCTTAAATGTTGACTTAAAACAGAATTTGCTACTTTCTGTTGAAGAACTCGTAGAAAATTGAATTGTTGCAAATCTGTCCTATACTTGAATACTCTATTTCTCTTCAATGCACAAAAAAAACAAAGTAGAGTTGAACAGAAAATGAAATAGATGAGTGCAATATGTTGCTTTACATATATGTTATCAATATTCATGTACTTCGTATGAAAAATGTGAATACATCCCTTTTTATATGCTGAGCTCAACCCTTGTGGGAGCTCATTTTACTCCACATATTTGATAAATGATCTCGAACATGATGAATATGTTCCTACATAGTGAAACAAACATGTTAGAAAAATAAAAGAAGTTGAAAGCTTCCATTGAATTACATTCTTTCTTCTCTTGATTCTTTGCAATTATTTGATGGATGCCTGATCGACTGTATCCTATATTTTTGTTGGTAGCGTAGATATATGATAGGATTTGATCCATCATTGCTTAGAGACTATCTCTAACGTCATCTTTTATCTTCCTTGCAAATGCTTCTGGAGTTGGAACGGGAGCTAAAACTAAAAATGTAGCTAGAGCTGACGTCTCAACTGGAAACCTCAACTGTCAACGATTCGTCATTCCAGGCAATGACGAATCACCTCCTACCCTATGTTTTTTTAATTTTCAGTTGTATAGCATACCATTGTTTATGCATTCTTTATTTGATTATAAAAATTTAGAAAAAGTTACTTCCACGGCTTGTGTGGGATTCAGCATTTTTACATAATGAATAAAAGCATTACTATGCAAATTTTTTCAATTTTCTGTTTTAAATGTTTGCACAATAAAGTATGATTCACATGCAAGATGGTCTCAATGATGATCGATGAACACTCAATCAGAAAAACACAAAAATTTATGTACCTAAAAATGATGAACCTCTTCTAGTTCTACTTGTTGAACTCAGAGTGAAAAAAAATAGGTAACCATAGGCTTTTCAGCAATTTCGCGTAAATGTTGAAACTAAAACCAATAAACTTGACCTGACCTGAGCTGAAAGTGAAAAGTGGGTAACAACTACTATAGCACATATATCAATTTTCACTATACATCAACAGATCGCAATCACATATCATCATATCATATCATAACACACATTTTTTATGCCACTTCATATATATATGTATATATATATATACTGAATCTACATATCCACTTAGTTGGATTGCATTAGAGATAGATTTGGGTGAACATGCTACACAAGATGTTGGAGATGTCAGCATAGATGCAAAAATATATCCCACGCTATATGAAATAGGGTCGGACCTAAACTTATGCCGATAACACCACTGCTGGAATAAAGGATAAGATGGAGGTAAGAATACTAGATCGATCAATGACGTCAATGAAAAATATCAACAATCTCCCCCTTTTTCATTGATGGAAAACAAAATTTTGGAATGCCAAAACTTCAAAAGATAAAATCCAAAACTCCCCCTAAGATGACTATCTCTATTTCTAAAAAGCTTTTCCATTCCTTTCTATTTTCCCCCCCTTTTGACATCAATGAACAAGGGGTGCAGGGAAGCTTTTTAGGATGCGCCAAATGCACCACCAAAGAAAGACTGCTTTATTTTCTAAAGATGGGCAACCCATTTACCTTTATTATCATTCCACTATAAAATTGCTTCAGTTAGAATTTGTGCATGAACTTGAATGGAAGCAAGTAGAGATTCCCCATCTTCAATTGAGCAAGGAACAGAGAGGGTAGCCTATTATGCCTTTAAGAGGGCACGATTCACTAGTGAAATATTATTTGCACACATCTCCTAGAGATTTCCTAAGGGAAAAATGATGTCCCATTGTTGTTGTAGTTCGAAGTACCTTTTGTGTAGTTCCTCAATTGAGGATCTCTCGGAATCAGACAAGTCTTCAAACAACTTGAAAGAATGGTGTGTCTGCCAGATCGTTGACTCAATTGAGTCAAGCTCTTTTTTGATAGAGGTTGTGGCATCTGGCCACTGTAGGCTATACAAATACAAATAGTTTCATTCCTTGAGAAGGTCTTGACCTTTCCTAATTAGCTGATGAAGATTGGAGAAGGAATTTGCACATCAATCTTTTAATTCCTACAAGAGCTTATTCCTTTCAGCTTCCTTTTCCCTTTGGAGCTTTTCATCTATACAAGTAGAGAATTCCTTCACAACTTTGATGAGTGTTCTTCATTTATCTATATTTCTTCCGAACTAATCTATATTACATTCTATAATAATACTTTAGAGAGTAGCCATAGCCTCAATCAAATTATCTTTTTCTTCTAATTCCTTAAGCATGCCAATTTTGGATGAGGCCTTAATGGATTCAGCAACTTGAAATTTATGAAAAGGATTAATCTTCTCAATGTCAAGAATTATCTTGGAAGAGGTGATAGGCTAGATCATAAGTGGTGAAGCAAGTAAACTCTTCAAAGCATCATTGGAACAAGTACCAGTGGATATTTCAACAATTTCTTCTCTTTTCTCAATTCTCCCTACTACTGGTTCTTCACCTTTTTCTTGCTTTGAGATTTCTTCCTACTTTCCATTATCAATTTCCTCTACTATTATCTCTTCTCCTTTTCTTCTAGTTTCCTCTACTTCCTTTTCAATTCTCTCTTCTTCTCTTTCAACTTATTTTTCCTATTCTTCATTTGCATTCACCATAGTAGAATCTTTATCCAGAGAATGAGTGTGTTCAATTTTTGAAGGATTCATATCAAGATTGTAAACTTCTGCATCATGTATTTTGGTACAATATTTGCAACTTTTTCAATATCCAATTCCTCTTGAAAGCATGTGGGGGAAACAAATGATGGAGCAGAGCCATCATCGATCAACATCCCAAGTTTTCTTCCCATGTCTATAAGCTTGACAATGGCACCTACTTTTAGTTTATCTATAGCTTCTTTGTTCTCCATAAGGGTATGTTCCATTTTCTTTGTTATCAACCCTGACTGACTGAGTTCCTTAAAACTTGCTAAGTCTTCCTCTTTTATGAGTTTAGAAATAATTGAAATAGTGTCATTAATAATTTCCTTATCTATTTTCCTAGCATTTGCTTGGATTGTATTTAGACCAACCCAGAGACTATCAGGAATATCCTCTTTGAAATTATTTATGTTTCCATCTAATCTTGAATAGCACAGAACAAATGCTTGTGCTATGTTTCATGTTCCTTTTGAAGTAGCAGAGTTGTACAAATCACCAACCTCTTTAGTGTTTCCATCTACAAGTAGTTCAAATAGAGTATCTACATCAGGAGGGTCACAAGTTAGCTTTTTGGATTTCTTCTCCTAGACCTTAATTTGGTACTTATCTAGGTCTGATTTTGTTTCATATTCTTCAATGGTAAGAATGGCCTCAGTGCCTTTTACTTCTTTTTCCTTCTTGCTTGAAGTAGGCGGAGGGAGACCTTTCTTCCTCTTATCGGATGGACTCTCCATTTCTCCTGAGGGTTCAACTACTTTTGTGGAGGTACCAGATGAGCTACCAGTTATAGTAATTCTTCTAAGTGTCGCAAGACCTTCCTCTAACAAACCTCCTTCTTCCTTGATTGCTTTCAGATTCTTCTATACTTTCTTATTGATTTCCTTTGAGATTTGCTCCTTATGGATTTCTTTGAACTTTTCTTCTGTTGTGCTAAACCTCTTCTAAGAGGTGTCTACTAGACTCTCTAACAAAAATTTTGCAAGACATTCTACATATTCTTCAAACACTTCATACCCCAATTCGGGTATCCACTAAGTTCTCGATACAACAACTTCCATTACACATTTGTCAATTGTGACTATGAATGTGATATCATTCTTATATTTGGTGAGTATAGATTTAGCAATTCTATCTCGGTTGTGCATCTTATATGTAATAAAGAGAAAAATGAAGTAAATTCCATTTCTTGTGCAGTAGTATTAGCATACCTCCTCATTCGCTCAACAATTTGGTGAGCAACTAGTTTCTCATACGACCACACTGTCAAACCAAGATCGGGCATTTCATGCATGAAGTAGAATAGTAAACAGAGTGCAAGGGTTCCATACTAGAATGTGACCTTCTTGCTTCATTTGTACTGATTTAGATTCTTAAGAAACTACTCTCTGATGAGCTCACATAAGTTGTAGTCCACTCCATTTACCACCATATCATATGCAGTGTAGATAGCAGTAGTTGAGATGGGGTTATCTATGTGGGTGTAGTAGATTTTGTTTCCAATAACCTGGGAAACATACCTCGAAGCTACATTTGTAACTATATGAATCACCAAAGACCTGTCATCAATAACGGCTTGAATTAGGCTTTCAACTTCCTTGTTTTTTATTGCCTTTGGTACCAGAAGAATGCTAGTGTCATTCAACCCAATAACAACCTTCATTACTTATTTACTGATCAGATGAGATTCATCTAATCATATTAATGTGTCATGGAACCTTCTCATAGCCATTCACACCCATTTATCATCAAAACAAAAACATGGGAAATCATTCCAAACATGCAGCTTCTTTTCAACCAAAACCTGGTATTCAAATTTGACATTGAAATCATCACCAATGAGCTCATTTATCCACACATTAACTAATCTATTGTGATTAAACTCTTTGAGATTCAAATGTATGTAAGCCCTAACATCTTTTGAAGGAATGAATCTGTGCGGAATTTTTGATAAACAACCATCCATATCCTTTTCAATTGATATATCCGGATACTTCTTGAATCCAGGATGAAGCTGAGATGCCACATTGACCAAAGGAGTATCCATAACTGTAACCATAGAGAAATAGTAAGACTAAAGAAAAATACCTCTTATAGATGCACAAACCCTAGGACGCAAGTTGGCTTCTTCCTTCTCCTTAGCTCCTTGTAACTCTTTTGCTTGAGTAATCAAAATGACTTGTTATTTTTTCTTTTATGCTAACTTCATAATAAATGTACCTTTTTGCATTAAATGTGTCGTAACTCCATTTGTGGTTCCTTTTTCATCGGATGGATGTGACTTTACCAAATGTCTGCAAGTTGCTTGCAACCCCCCTTTATTTTTCTCTCTCCTAGGCAACAGTCAGAGAGCGGCTAATTACTAGAACAGATATTTGCACTGGAGCTAGATTCATTATCTTCTTTCTTTCTCTAGATCTTCTTCATTTCAGCCTTAACTTCTTCCTTATCGATTTTCTTCGTTGGTTCAGTTGGCATGACTACATTAGTTTTACATAATCTTGCAATGTTTCCAATTTTTTGCAATTATAACACCTATTGATTTTCTTCTCTTGCCTTGACCTACATTGGTTAGCCTTATGTCCATATGCATAACATGTATAACAATAACCACTGAAATAACTGTTTCTATTTGGTTTCCTACATTGATTAGCATTGTGACCATAACCATTGCAATTATAACATCTACCAAAGTAAGATCTAGCTTTTTGATTCATATCATTCTTGCAATTTAATGCTTTATGACATTATTAATTACAATTAAAATAATGACCATTAAAAGATAAGGGTTTCCTACTTACCTGTTGCTTTTTCGGAGATTTACCTTTGTCTTTTTTGTCAGATTCGGTTTTATCTTCTTTTACCAGTTCAGGTTCCTTCTTTTCATTGGATTTACTATATGAGAATTCACTAATTTCATAGCCTAATCCTTTCTTGTTTGTTGGTGATCTTTGAGCTACTAATATTTCATCAAGGTTTTCTAAACTTTCTTTGTATTTGATCTCTTGCTTCCTTGATTCTTGTAAATCCGATTTGAGAGATACAACTTCTCGTTCCAACTTCTTGCATTCATCATATTTTTCCTTGATTACATTATTCAGATGTTTCTTGGTCTTTTCATCTTCTTCACTCTTAGATTTCAAGTCAAGGATATTACTATTTGCTAACTTGAGTTCATTATTGACCTCCTTATCCCTTAGTTTGAATTTCTAGATCTAATCCTTCAATTTACGGATGCAATCATTTTCCATTTGGAGATTTTTTAAGAGTTCCTTATTTTCATCTTCAATAGTTTCAAGATCTTCAAGGATGAACATGAATTCTTTTTTATCCATAGTAGACCTGGGTATCATATATTCAACCTTCTAGATCTCCTTTGAGCTATTAGACTCTTCTAAAGGATTTGGCTCTGATACCAATTGTTGAACATCTAAAATACTGAGAGGTGAGGGGTGAATCAGTAGTCCTCTAAAAATATTAAAACCTTTAAATAGTTTTCCACATAACATAATTAAAATTTCCAAACAAAAACAATCTAACACAACACCACATAACACTGAGATCTTACATGGAAACCCAATATGGGAAAAACCACAAAGGTTAACTCTCAAGTACTAAGTAACTGGTTACAAAATACAGGGTGGCTCACTATTAGTGGGCTCACTACCCTAGATACAAAAACCAACTACTATAGTTGAGAGATGGCTTACAACTAGAGTATATATTACAAAATTGAACTGCTATAATTGCATCTGCAAATGCATGAATATAGTTCTCGCTGAAGCACAAAGATCTTCAAAATTCTACACTACACTACTATAGCACATATATCAGTTCTCACTATACATCAACAAATCTCTATCACATATTATCATATCATATCATAACACACATTTGCTTATGTCACTTCATATATATATATATATATATATATATATATATATATATATATATTGCATCGGAGATAGAGTCGGGTGAACACACTACACAAGATGTTGGAGATGTTGAATAGATGCAAAAAGATCCCACGCTATACCGAATAGGGTCAGACCAAAATTTATGCTAGTAACACTGCTTTCAGAATAAAGGATAAGCTGATACAAAACTGATCAATGACTTCAATGACAAATATCAACAAAAAAAACATCCATGAAGCTTCCCCAAAGAATTCTATGCCTCCCCTTTGCTCTGCCTTCAAAATTCTTCTTAAATTTTTTTTCAATGAATAGTGGTTTTTTCTATTTCTCAACACCACCTCTCCAGAAATTAATTTCATCATCTTTATTTTTCCTTCTCCAATATGGCATGACCCTTGCTATTGCAAAATCCAAAAATTCTCAACAAAAATTAAATCTTTTTTTTTTACATAGGATTGCCAGCTGACATGGATGCTCCTACATCAGACACCCACAATAGAAAGAAATGTTTCATAAGTTTCACTCAAAAAAATTTGTGAATGTGTGTCTTTCTTGGATCCACCTCATTTTCATTTCTATTTGAATGTTTTCCATTAGACAATACATGCCTAATATGAGCCTAGAGATGAAATTCACCAGAAAAAATAGTTGGAGCATAAACATTGGTAAATAAGAAGACCTCACCAAAGTCAAAACTTGAGGTTGTCATGGACAAAGAATTCTTGTTAGCAACCCATAAAAGAGAAGAGATATTGCATGGATCCCAAAGAAAAACAATTCCTCCATCACTTTCCTATGCCTCAACACACTACATTAGCCTCTCCACAATAACTTGGAGGCCACATTGAACATACCTTCCATTGAAAACTTTGAATCTTGAATGAAAAAATATCAAGAGAGTGCACCTTAATCAATTCTAGAATAACCTTTTTTTGAGGGGTGTTTTTCAAACCCCTAACATTCTAAGAAAGGAAAATCATTTTTCAAAGTTAGAAAAATGAGAGTCAATGGTCTTGATTGTACTTGACTCCTCCAAATTCTCCCCCATTAATTTAATTTTATCCTGATCTTTCTTCCTCCCCAACTTGGAAGACTTCTCTAAACCCCCCTTTTGAAGTTTTTTTTTTGTAATCCCAACATAGGCACAACTTTATTGCCTTTACCAGGTTCCTAAGTTGTAACATCTAGCATTGGTTCAAGTAAAGCCAATCCTGAACCTTCACCCAACTCATTTCTCTCAAGATGAACTAACACACTAGAGAACTAGAGAACACAAATTGGCTACAACTCCACTAGAGAACACCCCTAATGAGCTAAGTTTGGGATATTTCCTTTGAAGATGCCCATACTCATGACAAATTCAGCATCAAAATGGAAGGGCTTCATAATCAAGTTGTTGAATCTGAGAAGTGGATCCAACTTGAATTTTCATCGAATATAGTTGTAGACCCCTAATTTTGACTAAATAATTAAATTAAGGATCATTTTCACTTCATCCTGATAATTAAATAATTTCATATTATTTGATTAAATTCAAATAATCTACTCCTCTATATTAATTAAATAATTAATGTTAATGAATTTGCTAATTATTCTTCTATTCTAAAGTTTAATTAAATAATTCATTATTATTTAATTAATTATTCATTTCTCACTTCCTAAATTAAATAATTTTTTTAATTATTTAATTAATTCATTTATCTCTCTAACATAATCTTCTTTTTACAATAAATAAGATCATTTATTTTATTTATTAAATTCAACCTTGCCTATGTAAATAACAATTAAATTTATTTAGTTATTAAATACTCATACAAATTCCACCTCACTTGTTGACTAAGACTTACTCTTAGTCCACTCATCAATCAAATTCACTTCAATCCCACTCACTTCAAGTCCTCTAAGCAATCAATTCAATCCACTAACCATTAGACTAGTTAACACTCCAATCAACTTTCTTAGTTGAATCATGCAATCAGTTATCTAAAATCATGCAACCACTTAATTGACCCTCCATTCCTCTCATCAATTATCAACCATTGATCTTCTTAACCTATCCTTTGATCTTGATCATTGATTGATGTCATCAAATATCTATAATGCAAGCATCCTCTCCTTCATTTTTCATCTCATATCATGCAAGAAAACTATACTCATATTTTGTAGGTGCTTTTATGCTATTGTGCTTAATATAAGTTTGATAGAAAATATTATTCATACCATTTCTCCCAAGGTGAAATAGAGGAGAGAAATGGAGTTGTGTTAGGTGAATTATGTGTGTGCTTGCAAGGTTTGCATCATGTTTAATTCAATTTTCTTTATTTACTCTATTGTTTGATCATTTCACTATGGTTTAGTTTGATTATTGCTTTATTATTTTGGTATTTCATAGTTGATTTAATTTTTCAGAAATTCTAGCACGCCCAGTGGGATCCCACATCCCTAATTTTATGTTTCTTGAAGCTTTGTAAGCTTGCAGGGTTACAACAATGCTTTCTAAGCAGGTCGACACTTTTGAATGCTTTATATCGACACATCTATTTTGGCTTAGCAACACTTCTACCATCTGTTGATGCTTTTGAAGATTTTATGACACATTTGATACAAAGTGATGCTTCTATCTTGACATGTTTTCTTACTTACATTTACACGTTACAGCATGGTGCATTTGCAAGACTCGATGTGTTTGACCAATTATAGCGACACATTTTTTAAACTTGACACTTGTAACTGGTAAATATTGATGCTTTTTTTCTATCATGTTCTTTAATTAATTTTAGAGATTTCCAATTTAACTAATCCTAACATGTACTTGTTTCTTGATTTTTCTAACATTTACACAACTTGTGGTGAATGTTGGGAAGAGATAAACATTTGGAAAACTACTAACAATTGATTTTGTAGGTTTTTGTATTCTAAAATTCCAAATTTCATTTGGTGTACTAAAATTTAACTTCAAATTCCACATTTTGATTTGGTACACTAAAATTTACCTACAAATTCCACATTTCATTTGGTGCATTAAAAAGAACCCAAAACTTGAACATTTTGATTTGGGCTTAAAATGAACAACTTGCACTGACCTTTTTATACTCTAGTCACCCATCCATTGGATGGTATAGCTTTAGTAGGTGGTCCCACTATAATTTTATAAACTCGTTCTACTAGCTAGCTATGTTGTGTATTATTGGCACGTATTTGTTGTTCAATACTAATGACACCAGATAGAAAGCTCTTGGCTTGTGAACCCAACCAAAAAATCCTTAGAGTCGCTCATATATTATTTTCTTTTTTATTTTTATCACTTGCCATATCAAACAAACATAAAATCAATCTTCAAACAATTAAAAAAAATCAAAACCCTAGATTGAATTAGGTTCAAACTTGTAAAATTATATCTATGTGTCAAAGCCACACTTTTGACTGTCATTTTATACCACTTCTATTTCATCTTGACACATCTAATTTATCATCTCAACGCTTTTGTCTACAAATCGACATGTTTTTGCAAATTGACACTTTTGTCCCAAAGCACTCTATCAAAAAATTTGAAAAAATTACAATTTTGTATTTCACACATTAATGTGTTTTCCTATAAACCTACGCTTTGCAAAATCATGACGCATTTGTTAGGTGCAATTCTTCTCTTTTGAGAGGATAAAGCAACTCTTTTACAAAAAAGTGATGATATTTTACTGTTAATTTAAAATTTTATAGAATAGCCAAAATTCTAGATTCAAAATTTTACCAGTCAATCATCATAGGATCATAGACTTGTATCAGACAGACCTATAGGCATAATCATTCCTCCCAAAACAAAAAATCATCCCCATATCATCTTTTTATCTTGATATTTCTTAAAAACACATTCCTTTAGTTTTTGAACCAAGAAGAAACCTCATCCACAACAACAAAATAATTCATCCATTATCAAAAATAGAATTAGACATAGTATTTTTAGATCTCTTATCAATATCCTCTAGTTTAACCAATTACTTGGAAAACTATCATTTTCAATGAAGTTGTTGAATTAGTATCAATATTTATGAGCATTTTTTCTTAATATTCATCAATCTACTCCTAAGCTTATAAATTCACTATCATCTGCCTTCACTTGGACTCATTATTCTAGGAAAAGTAAGGTCTATCCTCAAAACTAAATAAAAAATGAGATCTAGTAAACTATTGTCTTTTTTAGGTTTTATATCTTATACTCATCCATCAAGCATCCACGTCAAAAATTTAGTTCAAAATCAACTTAGTGTATCGTATTCCAAGCTCAATTTGAACAAAAAATATTCATCCACAACATATCATCCCAAATCTCACCAAAAAATTAGGAGGCCATAATATGTCTTATATGCCAGTACAAACAAGGTCTCCAGTCAAAAATAAAATGTAAAATCCTGATCCAAACATGACAAACATAGACACAAATCCATTTTAGGAAACCAACATGGAAAACCCAAACATATATGATCTAATGGATGTTGAAGCACTACCTCCATTGAGCCCTAATAATATTCCAAACATAGATGGGTATGTATAGGATGTAACGCCCTACGAACTAGTTGAAGCACAACAAGACACTCATGCAATGAAACTAATTGAAACGGTTATAGTAGCTAACCCAAATCAATATTTCTTGATGCTTTCCCAATAAGGGGATAAATACCCTCCACTTTTGACATAAAATGTATCCAAAATGTCACAAATAACAATCCATCCCTGACCTTGGGATAAACCAATTATGATAACAACATACCACCTTCACTATGACCAAATCCCAATCTCACTGCTCAAACACCAAAAAATACTCCCATTAAATCTTCACAAATTGTTACAAAAATCCTACAAGTCATCATCCCTAATAATTCCACACAAGTAATGGTACCACCCATCCATACTCAAGCTCCCACATTCTCCACACATATCACCAACCTACATCTGGTCAATATATTGCCTCCACATCGACAAATAATCAATTTGCACAATCATATCATCCTTCACAAACACCACTACATCAACCTACAGCTAATAATCCTAACTTCTCCCATCCAATAACAAGCATGCATGTAAACCCAATAAATATACCACCTAATTATTACATTACCAACTCCATAACACAACCTCCATAGGCTCCCAACTTCAATCCTAATTATAACATACACCCACATAATCAAAATACCTACTCCACTCAAAACACCATGACATCACAAAAATATACCAAACACCCTAACTACTTACATCCACAACACAACATACCTCCAAAATTCCAAGACTATTTACAACAATAAATGAATCCTAACACATTCAACCATGTTTACAATCCTTAAACCCCTCCATATGGTCATCAAAATCCATCATCATCAAACTACCTCCAAGTTTAGCAACCATCACATCTTGCATCATCTTACAATGCAATAGATCCCAACAATCTAGCTCTTCAAATCCAAAATTTGCAACAACAAATGGAGAATATCCATATGGAGCCACAAAAAAGTGCTATGTAGTAGAAGACATATGTCCCTACCCATTCGATAGGAATTTATAAATGCCACCTTTTCCACATCACTTTGAAATACTTAAATTCAATAAATACAAAGGAATGGGAGACCCTCGTGATCACATGAGAGTTCTATGTAGCTTGTTTAGATTTAATGCATAATGATACTTATTTAATGAACCTCTTCCCAAGAAGTCGAGGAGGGCAAGCCATGGAGTGATTTTCTAGACTCCCTGGTGGCATAAGAACCTTTAAAAAAATAGTTATTAAGTTTATCCCATGTTTCATCTATAAAATAGGCCATGAAATGACAATGAATAACTTATGCACCACTAAATAGAATGATGGAGAAAAAATTTCCTCCTTACGAATGTGGTGAAACTTAGCTAGTAAAATTCCATGTCACATCTCAAAGAAACAATTGGTTGAGATGTTCATTCAAAACATGAACACTGAATAGGATTTGAATTGAAAATGTTATGTTCAAACTATTTTGATGAATTCATTAAGAAGGGACTTACTATTGAGAAATCCTTAATTTCCAAAGGACTTGTTAAAATATTCAAAGAAAACAAAACCTATCCCAACTCTTTGAATGACAAATCTTGCTATTGGAATAAGAATAAAAATATTATCAATGATGGTGTGGTTGATGCAAAGTTGTCTCAAACTATTTAACCCAATGTATGCATACAAGCACCAAATAATGTTCATACATCATCAAATATAAAGCATAACACATAATGAGCACCTCTTAGACTCAACAACAACCCATGACAAAACATACTCCTTTAGGAGAACCCATTGATTATGTGCTTCAAAAACTAATCCAAGAAAATATAGTCACTCTTCTAGAAATCAAACAATTTGAACCACAGGTCAAACAAACGTGGTGGGAAGACATCTATTTCTATGATTAGTGTATAGGCTCACTAATATTCAGTAAACTTGGTGTGAAACACACAATTCAAAGGGGGTCTTACTAAATAGTCCATTAAACCCTTGAAAATCCTTCATTTAATTATCAACTAGGGCTAACATAAGCTTTTGATTATGTTGGCACTGTATGTGCATTCAGACACTCTTCACTGCCTATATCATCCTAGCATAGGTGTTTACACAGGCTAGAAATCATAAATTGCATAACAGTGAAAAGAAGTAATGTTGAAGCTATTGCTACAAGTACTTACAACTAAAGACTATGACTAGTTCACTATCAAGGAATGAATTATGTAACTAACCAATACTACTAACTTGACTAATTTGACTCACTCTGGAGGACAATGCATAGAAACAATTAAAGCATGAATACAAGATAAGATCTTATTCACCACATGAAGAATCTGATTAAGACAAACATAATCATGAAAATAACTATTGTAACATAAATAAATGTGTAGAAAGAAAAGTGAGGAACAATTACCTTTACCTTAAGTGGCCCTTGCTCAAGTGATTGTCTCCACAGGATAAACTCAAATATAGCTCCTCAAACTAGTTCAACATAACAATAACTAAAAAGATCTTCATTGCAAAACTCAAGATATCACAATCCAATGAGATTCTTCTGGAATATCTTATTCATAAGAACATGATTAGAAATCAAACATTGTTTGTGTAAAAGCATAAACTAATTGAACATATATACTGCTAAATTTGCTACTTCATCTAGCCAACTCGACCATCGAACCATTCATGTAGGTGTGAGGGAGTCTTATTAGGATAAGGACTCAAAATAGAAATATAATTATAAAGCAACCCTCCCTACATAATAGAGCATGATAAATTCTAAGTAACTAAAACACAACTAAAAGGTAGAAGAATTGGAATAGGATTGTAACTCTACTGCAATGGTTTAAAACTAAAATATAGACCATAGAAACGGTCATGTTGGATTCCCACTTGTGGAAAAATTCTTCTCCTCTAGTAGTTTTATTAAACGATGTGATGATTCACGATCATCCTAACAAATAGACATCTCCAATTATGCAACTATTGTGTTCTTCTAACTTCCCCTACATCACTGTCTGAAACTTCCTTTGGTTGCGAGTTGCACCTCCTAGTTGTTGTGGGCTACATTCTGCTTGCTTTGGCTCCTTGGCTGCAAAGAGTTAGTTCACACAATATCTACACAATACTAATAATTGATGAGTATATTTAATAGTCCATTTCCTAATGTTTTTATGCATGCTTTCAGACACTATCAAACAATCCTTTCAAACATATTCCTATGATATGCTCTCTTTTTATGTTTATTAAACAACATTGGACCTAAATTATAGTAGTGGAAATATAGTTATGATATAGTAGCATTGCATGATTTATATGTGAGTATGTATGAAATGTGGTTGGAATTATGTGCTTAATCATGGTAGTTAGCTGTGTATATGTTTTGTGGATTAACCTCTTGCATCCCAAGAAGACACTGCATCCTGTAGCAACTAAAAGTTGTAGCCCATAGCAAAAGGAGGACTTGGATAGTGAAACAAGGGAAGTGCAAGATCAAATCGAGTGTAATAACTATCATGTGGAGATACCTGATGAAGTTATTTGTGCATCATTATGATAGTTAATAAGGCACTAAAGAATAAGAATTATTTTGTTTATAGGATTCTGGATAACTAATTATGTGATCCACATGCAAATATGTTTTGCAGAGTTTCAATCCCATTTGAACTCTTGTTTCTTTTCAGTTGCAGTTTGAATAATTCAATCTTAATTATATACTATGATATCTAGGGAGTTGAAGTTAACAATTTCATTCAAGAGTTGTGTTTAGAATAAACTTCCCTATACTTGTATATAGCCAGTAGTTGAGTCTTTAGATAGTTAGTTGATTAATCTCATACTGGTGGATTTTGTTATCAATTACTTCTTAGTTTTTAATTATCATCTATAGACATGTTGGTTATTCAGAAATGATCTCCTTGAATATAATCTTTGAGCAAGATTTTATGTGATCTTTTGGAATGCATAATGAATTAAGTTCAAGTTCATATGGATGCATAGAATATGAGATTTAGATTTGGTATAAGTTAAGTGAAGAAAACCACTTGAGCAGGCCACTCAAGGTAATTGTCCTTCTCTATATTTACAATTTTTTATACCTGTTTAGCAGTTATTTCTATTTATCATTACTTCATAAATTGTATGGAAGTTAGAATAAGTTCTCATATTGTGATTATCAGTGATGATTGTTCATGTGCATGAATGCATTCAATAGACTTGCAGTACTCCAAAGGATAGATTAAGTTTAGTTACTAGTTTTGAGTTAGTTTCAATATTTTTTTGTTAGTCGCAATTCAGTTACAAGTAAGGCTAGTGTAATACTAGATTTTTTGTCAAGGTTGCCAACACAATCAATAGAAAGGGTAGTGGCTAACTCATTTCTAGATGAGCACTTGTTCGATCTTAATATACATATGCCCTGGTATGCTAACATTGCCAACTATTTAGTGGCAGGGAAAATTCCACCACACTTTTTTCCAAGGGAAAAGAGATAGTTGGTACATAAGTGTTTTCCATACTCTTGGATATTTGGTTTCCTATTTTACACTCGCCTAGATAACTTCATGAGGAGGTGCATAAGGGAAGATGAAATCTTTGATAGCATGAAGGCTTTCCATGATGAACCATGTGGGGGTAATTTTGTAGCAAAAAGAACAACATTCAAAATCCTCACAACTAGTTACTACTAGCCAACTTTACACAAGGATTCTATCAAGTATAAAAGGAGTTATGATAGCTTCCAAAGAATGGGTAATCCGATAAGGAGTGATGAAATTCCACTACAACCTCAGTTAACACTAGCTCCCTTTGACAAATGGGGTCTAGACTTTATTGGGCCAATTTCACCTACTTCTAACAACAAGGAGTACATTCTATTTTTTACTAATTATCTAACTAAATGGGTAGAAGTGAAGACATTACAGTTTGCTAGAGATGGCAATATGGCTAAATTCTTGTATGAGGATATTTTTACTAGGTATTGAGTACCTAAGGAGATAGTGACTAATCAGGGTCCATAATTTACTTTAGACCTCATTACCAAATTAGTTGAAGAAAATGAAATCAGGCACAAAAATTCAACACCTTATCACCCTTAGGCCAATGGCTAGGTGAAGGTTACTAATAGAGAAATTGAAAGTATTCTAACTAAGATAGTGCAATTACACAGAAAATATTGGGTTGGTAGATTATAAGACATTAAGAATAGAAGTAGAGTTGGACATGGATCTCACAGTAGCTTAAAAGGAGAGGATACACCACTTAAATGGGCTGGATGAAATCATGATGGAGGCAATCCATCATACTAAAATAGTACAACACCAAAGGACAAAGTGGCATGACCAATACATCAAGACAAAGGAATTTAATGTAGGATACTAGGCCTTATTATATGATTCAAGATACAAGGATTTCAAAGGGAAACTCCAATCCAAGTGGTTGGGACCTTATGATATCAACCAAGTCTTTCCTAATGGAGCAGTGAAGTTGCACACCATATACATAGTAAGGTTCTCTCTCCTAGTTAATGGCCACAAACTAAAACTTTATAAGAAACCAGTTTTGAAGGAAGATTTCATTCTTTCTCTTATTTAGTAGTATGGTACTCTCAGTGATCCATATACAAGTTCAAAAACATATAGTGATGCCTTAGCAACAAAATATACTAAGTTCTTCAAGTGACTCAATGATTGAGCTACACAGCTCAATCCTTGAGATCACTCAGGTTTAATTTTGTATCATACCTCACATGAAAACACAACACAATTGCAATTATGCACATAATTATGCACATACTTTTTCTAGAGGGACTTGTCTTATATATACAATTGTCAACATTTAGTAAGGGCCTATTGCAATAGGGACCTGTAGCATAGAAGTTGTCACAATTCAGATGGGACTTGATGTCAAAGGTACCCATAGCACCGTCTAGTAGGAAATTTGTAAAATTAGCACAACATTAATTATAGTTTACACCTTTTTCACCTCTCATTTCTCACACATGCAGTATTTTTCTTATCACAATAAGTACTCACAACATGCTTATCTTATTTCACGCTACCAATTCAAATTTTAAGAATTTGAATTGTCACGTCACCAACCATCATCTGTCTATTTTGTTTCATTACATTACACTCACCAACTCATCATTCATTCACCTATAGTTACTTCTTGTCACATCAAATCATCTTACGGATACATTTTATTAATATCACACATGTGACGTTTAGTTAATCACCTCCAACAAGTATGCAAGGTACACTATCATAATTGTCATAGATTTCTTAACACTTTCATTATGTATTTCCATATTATATTAAGCATGTGATATATTCATAACATTTATTTCCATATTCTTTCAAGATACCTTCGCCTATCACAAGTTGAAGTGAGGTCACTTCAAACCTTAAGTTGGGGGAGGGTACAATATCAGCCATTTTTTTTCATTTTTTGCCACCAAATCCAAATGTAAACAAACAAATATGGCATGCAAACCTTTTTTTTTCCTAAATTGCATCTGCCTTTTGTTGTAAATTCAATTTCCAGTTTCCTAAAAATTATGATCTAGAGCTAAGTCGAATGCAAAACCCATATTTAGGCTCAATTAAGTTGATGCAAAAAAAAAGGGAATTTATAGTTACAATATAGTGGTAGTGGGAGTGCATGGGGAAATAGCATAGTAAGAGAAGGGTTTGAGGATGGTGAAGTGAAAATTGAGTTGAATTTCTAAGGTTAGAACATTGAGTAGAGGTAAAGAGATTCACGATGGGAGGTCATGTTATTAGGAGAGTCATCGGCACACAAGCAAATATTAGAAGATGCAATGGTGTTGCCTATCTTCACAAGAGTTGGTTGGCTTGATTACTTTCTAAAGCTGATAGAATTTGACAATGACATAACAAATAGATTTGCAGCCACATTGGAGCATGACGAAGCAATGGTAAAAGGGTTGTTAGTAGATGTATTTGAAGTAGCAATAACACAAGTATTTGGTTTGCCTAGGACTGGAATAGAGTTTCCAATTCAAGAAGATGTAGTGGCTGCAAGAGAAGAATTCTGTGAGCAAGGAGAAAATTTGGATTCATCATCCCAAGGTACAAAAATACTTTCTCTTCCATATTTTTGGGCCAACTTTGCTTCCTATGTTATTAGATACCTTACTTGTAACAGTAGACAGAATCTTCTATATACTATAAATTTTTAATTATTTAGTCATTTTTTCCATAATACGCTAGTAAATGTGCCCAATTATCTCTATAATATGTTAAAAAGTATGGCATTTGAGTACCATAGGAAATAGAGTGAAATAAATTTATCGCATCATTGTTTGATTGCCCTATTATTAAAAAGGAGCTTGAGAATTCAATATCCCTAGATCTCCTAGGAAGACTTTGTGAGTTGTCAAGATATTAATAGTATACTTGAGGCACCTGAAGTACCTGAAACCCTAGAGCCACAAGAGGAATTTCTCATGTCTCACCTATGCCTTCACCAACCTCCAGCCAAGTTGGGCCTGAGGAGCATAATGTGCCAGAGTCTAGGTCACCAATAGTGGAAGAAATCCCATCTTCCTCAAAACCACCTAAATCTAAGAAAAGAAGAGGTAATACATCCACAACATCCACACCTTCTAAACTATAGAAGAAAAAGAAGGATGTTCAGAAGAAAAAGAAGGATATTCAAAAGGAGGAACCTACCCCAAGGTAGTCAAGCTATCTAAAAATGTAAGGTGTTATGAGGGGGAGTGTGGAAAAACCTAAAGAAGAGACAAAGGGAAAGGAACAACAGGAAGAGGATGTGATGTTGGTTGAAACAGACTCAGAAGGGCATGGAAATACCCCTAGAAATATACATACACTTACAAAGAGAAAGAGGTATGTGTCCACCACTTCTGATTCAAACTCAGAAGATGTATTTGTTGCCAAGAAAACCCCGGATAGTCCTACTCATGAAGACTATGATTGTACAGGGGGTGGTAATGAATAGTTTTTGGAAACAAAAGAAATATTTATAGAGGATAGAAATGTCAAGGAGCTTTAGGAATGTTTGGACAAAATTAAAAATCTGGAAGAACTAGTGCAAAGTTATGAAAAGAGATACAAAGAAAGGGAGACAAAAATACAAGAATTGGAAGAGAAGTTGTAGACATATGGCCATGGTGCAAAGTTGGACCTATTGGCACAATTGGCCATGACCAAAACAGGGGATGGAGAACTTGCAGTAATAAATCAGAAATCCCCTCCTATTAAAACTTTGATTCACCGCACAACTTTGTCTCTTGGTTATCAAACATGGAAGTTCACTAATGAATTATCACATGAGAAAGAAAAAGTGGAGAAGGGAAAAAGAAACTTTAATTGCAGAGCACACCAAAGTGTTGGACAGAAAGGACACTGAATTGAGTAAAATGGTAGTCAAAATGGAAGAAATAGTAGATAAGGCTTCTCAAATTATTAGGTGCATACCTCTAGCCAAAACATACACTCTGTTTCTCCAAGAAAAATTCCTAAGTTTTCAATCCAGCAAGTTGGTTAGCAATAAACCATTTTCTATGAGCGAAAAGTTTGAATTTCTCCATGTTTTTGTTGATGTTACCCTTGATGAGCAAGACTAGCTGTGTGAATACTACCTACACAATTATGTGGTTTCAAATGATGCACAATGGAACCCCTTAATGTTTGTAGGGGATTTTCAAGTAAGAGCTTTAGCATCCTATGTTAAGAATGAATAATTTAGAGGTGAACTCTTGGAGGAGTATGCATAAAAAAAAATTCAATTGCACTATCAGTGAGAAAAGAGTCTAAAGATCCTGATGAGATAATAGATGAGTGGTTACGACTCCTAAAACACAAGGGTGCAAGAAGAAAAAATATGAAGGTAAGGGTATAGGACTATGAAAGAATGAAGATATTGGTAGTTGGTTTAGTTCAAAATGGTTATAAATATGTATAGGAAAGGTGGAACAATTTGACTCCATAGCTACAAAGCAAGGAACCTCATTCAATACATAATTTCATATCTATGCTTGAAAGAGTGAAAAGGGACATCGATATTTTTGTTTATCAAGATACTAAATGGATACCACTCACATTCCAACTACATATGCTCCTTTATCCAGTCCCACATTGGACACGAGATAGGATGAAGGAATGTGAGGAGGGTCATAAAACCAAAATGAAGAGACTTGCAATTTATAGAGGGTTCTACCCAAAGTAGATCAAGGGAGTGGATATTGTCATGGACCTCAAGGAGATTACATTGCATTGCAATCTGAACTCCTAGTGCATTTTGCTTGAGGGAAAGAAAAATTATAGTTGGGGGTAGTGATGAGTCTATTTAATAGTCAATTTCTTGATGCTTTTATGCATGCTTTCAGACATTATCATAAAATCCTTTCAAACATATTCCTATGATATGCTCTCTTTTTATGTTTATTATACAACCTTGGACTTGAATTATAGTAATGGAAATATAGTTATGATATAGTAGCATTGCATGATTTATATGTGAGTATGTATGAAATGTGGTTGGAATTCTTTGTTTAATCATGGTAGTTAGCTTTGTGTATCTGTTTTGTGGATTAACCTCTTACATCCCAAGAAGACATTGTAGCCTGCAACAATTGAAAGTTGTAGCCTACATCAAAAGGAGGACTTGGACAGCGAAACATGGGAAGTTCCAAATCAAGCTAAGTGTAATAACTATCATGTGGAGACACCTGATGGAGTTAGTTCTGCATCATTATGATAGTTAATAAGGTGATGAAGAAGAAGAATTATTTTGTTGATATGATTCTAGATAATTGATTATGTGTTCCACATTCAGATCTATTTTGCAAAGTTTCAATCCCATTTGAACTCTTGTTTCTTTTCATTTGTAGTTTGAATAATTCAATCTTAATTACATACTTTGATATCTAGGGAGTTGTAGTTAATGATTTTAGTTAAGAGTTATGTTTAGAATAAACTCCCCCATGCTTGTATAGCTAGTGGTTGAGTCTTTAGATAGCTAGTTGATTAATCTCATACTGGTGGATTTTTTTATCAATTACTTCTTAGTTTTCGGTTATCATCTACAAACATGTTGGTTATTTAGAAATGATTTCCTTGAATACAATATTTGAGAAAGATTTTATGTGATCTTTTGGAATGCATAATGAATGAATTTCAATTTTATATGGATGCATAGAATTTTAGATTTAGATTTTTTTTAAGTTAAGTGAATACAACCACTTGAGCAAGCCACTCAAGGTAACTGTTCTTCACTACATTTATAGTTTTTTATTTCATTTTATCATTACTTCATAAATTGCATGGAAGTTAGAATAAATTCTCATATTGTGATTATTAGTAATGATTGTTCATGTGCATGAATGCATTCAATAGATTTGTAGTACTCTGGAGGATATATCAAGTTCAATTATAAGTTTTGAATAGTTTTGAGTAAGTTTCAATAAGTTTTTGTTAGCAACAGTTTAGCTACAAGTTATACTAGAGGTACATGTAGCCATTAGCGCCAATTTACTTCTTTCACTATTATGTGTGTCTATGATTTTTCTAGCAAGTAGAATACTCTTAATAGGATAACCTATATAACCTCAGGTCTTTGAAGACACATATAGTGCAACACCATCACAAGTTTACAAACCTTGGTTGAAAATTTAATGAAGTCTTTACAATGTTGAGTGGATTGTTCAATTAGTCATTCCTCTGAATTATGTGGTTTCTACCAATTTTACAAGACACTAGTTTAGACTCTACAATAGTCATAATTTAAACATAGATATTCATTGAATTTCATACATATTCACATATTATCCATGCAATAGCTATCATATCATAGTCATATTTCCATAGACTTAAATCATGTCCAAGTTTGCATTATGATCATAAAGGTTAGTAAAGTTTCAAGAATATGTAGGAAATAAGTATCTGGAGATTTCTAAAAGAATGTACTAAAATAATACAAAACTAACTATTAGTTGGCCTCATTAGTCACCCAAACTAATCATTTTCTTGTCCTCGAGAAAAGTGATTTGAGGACTGGAGCTTGTATTGCAAAGCCATCTCCCTAAGGTCTGTGATCACATCCACTCCTTTTTGTTGTCTCAAGTAAAAACCTCTATAGCATGAAAGTATTTGCCACCTAACATCCTCAGATTCTCCTCGTTCTTCATTTGTTTCTCCTATATAATGTGGTACTAAGTAGATAATCATGGGTGGAGAGAAAGCAAAGCATACCCATTCAAGTGCTTTGTCTTTTCCAATGTCCATGTTCCTATAAATTATTTCAAGCATAGCTATGAAATTATATATAGAGTGGGGATCCTTTTTTACAACTCAAGGGTCAAACTATCCCATCTTTCTTGTATAAAATAATAAGAATGATGGAGACCTATAGCTAGTCTCTGTGCATTCTTTCATAATCATTTATTCTCAAATTCATAATCTTCCTACCTACACCTTTATACTTTAGAAGCTTTATCCATTCGTCTATTATAATATTGGGGTTCTTGGATTCCTTTCTAATTTGGGGAGAAATTTATTTATCTCTCTACATAATCCTACATAATCTCACCCCTTTTCATTTCATTTCTGAAGTAAGAATTCAATGCCCTAATTTGTAAATCACCCACAAATAGTAGTGGGTTCCACTTTGTATTATCTAGCACATCATAATTATGTAAATAGAATTTACATAACTAGTCTTGTACATCAAGTGTGGCATCAACTAAAATATGTAAAAATTCAAACTTTCTACTCATGGCAATTAGTAGGTTGCTATTCAATTGACTGAATTGAAAGCTCAGGAATTTCTCCCGTAAAAATAAAGTATATACTCTAACAGGAGGTCTACATTTGGTAATTTGAGTAGCCTTATCTAATATTTCCTCAATCTTAATTATCATCTTTCTCAACTCAGTTTCTTTATTTTTGAGTACTCTGATATGTTTTGAAACCATTCTTTCTCTTTTCTTCTTCCATTTTTCTTTCTATTGGGATAATTCTTGAGTTACCTTCCATAACTAGTAACCTAGAGACATAGTAGTATGACAAGTTAGAGTTCTTGTAATAGGGGGTCTTTTGTTTGCAACTATGATTTATGTGTTTCCTACCTACACAATGGTAAGTTGTGCAAGTAAGTCTAATTTAGACCCATACCTATAGCTGTGAAGTTTCTCCTCCAACTCTTTAATATTCAAGTCCCTTTCCTTGTCTCTATGTTCATATGTCTTTACCAGTTCCTCTAACTATTTAATTCTTTCTAATGTTTCATGTAACTCCTTTATATTCCTTTTCTATAAACAAATCATCTTTTTCCAAAAATTGGTCATCACCAACCCTAGGATATTCATAACCCTCACTATCAGGGCTTTGTGTCATTTTTTTCCTTGTTTTATTAGTAAAAAAATATCCTCTAAATCAAATTCAAAGGTGGTTGAAATATACCATTTTTTTTAACAAGTGTATGCACATCCTTAGAAACATTTTCTTTGGAGTTTGAATCTTCCAATGTCATGCTATTTTGTTCCTCCTCTTTCTTAACAGTACCCCTCATAACACCCTTCTTTTTAGAGCAGTGTGAATGCCTTAGTTGGGTTTCTTCTTTTGCACTTTCTTGGGTGTAGAGGAAGATCCACCTTTCCTCTTTCTTTTTTTGGTGTCTTAGTAAAAGTTGGGGTTTCCTAGAAATCATATGTTGCAGGTTGCTCAAAGGTTGTGGGTGGTGACTTTCATAAAATCAGCTCCTCTAGTTCTACCCTACTACAGGTAGGTGAAGCAGTAGGTGAACCAAAGGGCATTTCCCTCAATGATGTAGCAGGTGATTCCAAATTTTTTGGGACAGATGGTTCTTCAAGAATATTACTAATATGATCACAAATTAAAAATATTTCCCAAGAAACATGCAAGTATTGAACCCTTAGACTTCTTTTCACTAGTAGGGTAACTAAGTAATAATGTGATAGTGTTGTATTGTTTCTTTTCCATTTATATTCAAACCCCATCCTCTTCAATAGGTTATAAAGGAAATTGGGCACATTAACCCTTATATCATGATGAAGGTGACTCAAAATCTTGAAATGCACTATGTATAAAAGAGATTGTCTACCATCACGTGTATGATATTTGAAAATATAAGAGGTGGCAAAAGACCATACCCATGGTAGTGATAATATTTTAGTACCTTGAGATGTCAAATCAAGGTTCTCTCTAGCCTCTCTAAATTCACCCCTAGCAACAACTACATTTTCCCTAACAAGGAATTCAACTCCTTCTCTTGGCAAAACAAAAACCTCTGCAACTACAGCTTCCAAAGCATCTACCTTTAGCCCTCAAACAGTGGCTTCATCATGTTGAAGTGTCTCTACAAACTATTCTATCATATCTTCATTATACTCTGTCAACCTTAGGAAATAGTCCAACCATCCTACATTTTTAAAAATAGGAAAGACTAACCTATATTTTAATATATATTGGTGTGCAAATGGTTCTCTATGAATAATATCTCCTCCCATGATGGTAAACTACTCTACTTTGTTCAAGTTCTACAAATTTATGTTCACAACTTCAATCTAACCCATCATTCTTGTTTGTTATACTTGAATTATTCTACTCGGAGTCTTGAAATTCAACTACTATACTTATCTATTACAACTTAAATTGGCTTAGGTTATGGCTTGGAATTGGTAAATAGATGATAAAATCTTTGTAGAAAGGAAAAAAGGTATTTGGTGTTTTTGGTGGTGAAAGTTTTGAAAACCTTAGAAAAAATACTCTCCCCCTAACTAAAGCCTTTAAGTGACCTCACTTAATTATACTTTACTAGGATGAAGGTTTAATTACATGTAGTGGAAATAAGATAATGAGTATAAAGCATGCAAAATTGAACGTAAATATATTGAAAAACAATTACAACTTATTTTAATTGTGGAAAAATAGTATGTGTACATGTCAACATGAAGTGAACTAAACTTAGCTTGTGTGAAGCTGATTAGGAGTGTCTATGATGTAATTATGATTTGGTATTTTCTTAATTGCAATAGGTGATGGATGAAATGATAGGGTGTCACGTGGTAATGAAAGATTGTGAAATGTATGGCTTATGGGATATGATGTGATCTCCTGAATACATGGAATGTGTCATGGGATGTGATAGTAAATCTACATGCAATGACATGATAGGCATTTGGCTGCATATACAAAAAAATTTAATGTATGTTGAGGAATGTGTCATGCAATGTGATAGTAAATCTACATACAATGACATTATAGGCTTTTGGCTGCATATACGAAAAAGTGTAATGTATGTGGATGGCATGCAATTAAGTTAGAAAAATATATATATATTGTTGAATGGTGCATGCTATGGGTACCTTCAACAACAGGTCCCTATTTGAACTGTGTTGACTTTTATTCATGAAGTTGCAAGTCCCTACTACATTATGGAGTGTATTTGAAAAGAATTGTCAATTGTGTCACCTATGCAGTGTTTGCATGTGAAGGTGTTAGAAAATTAGACATTGTTGACCTTGATAGATGAGCTGTGTAGCTCATCTGTTGAGTAACTTATAGAACCTATAGTGTGTATTGTTGTGTCTTTGTTGTTTTTTATACTTTCTTCATCAAGATTACTGCCTTTGTCATGATCACTATCTTGTTCAATGTCTTTATCTAAAGCACTGTGCGGTCCATATTGTTGTATTAAAGAAATGATAAAATCATCTTTTTGTGCTAGCTTCTTGTATATTTTTAGTTTGTGTCCATTGACCAATAGTGAAAATCTAATGGCATCTATAGTCTGCAACTTGACTACTCCATTTGGGAAAACTTGCTCTATTCCATATGGTCCTAACCACCTTGTTTGAAGCTTCCCTTTATAATCTTTATACCTTGATTCATATAATAAAGCCCAATCGATCCACACTAATTTTTTTATTTTGATAAACTGATCATATGCCATTTTTTTCTTTGTTTCTAAACAATCTTAGTGTTGTGCATAGCTTTCATTCTTATTTCATCTAATCCATTCAGATTATGTAGTCTTTCCTTTTGTTCCTCTTTCAATTCCATATCCAGTTCAACTGCTATCTTGAGTGTCTTGTATTCAAATTCAATGGGTTGAACTATTGTTTTACCATACACCAACTCATAGGGTGTAAAGCTTGTTGTCTTCCATGTTGTCTTATAGGCCCATACTACCTCAAGTAACCTAGCTGCCCAATATTTTCTGTGAATCTACACTATTTTAGTTAGGATGATTTCAATCTCCCTA
Source organism: Sequoia sempervirens (assembly GCA_007258455.2). Lineage (NCBI taxonomy): Eukaryota > Viridiplantae > Streptophyta > Pinopsida > Cupressales > Cupressaceae > Sequoia > Sequoia sempervirens. The sequence continues at coordinate 710,388,180 of VDFB02193867.1, read as the reverse complement.
TTTGTTACTTCCACATACCCATTAGCTTGGGGGTGATAGGGTGTTGATTTCTTATGCCTTATTTCATACTCCTAAACCAATTTGGTAATCAGATCAAATGTGAATTGTGGACCTTGATCTATCACAATTTCTTTTGGCACTCCATATCTTGTGAATGTGTCTTCATATAGGAATTTGGATACATTACCATCTCTAGAAAATTGTAATACTTTTACTTCAACCCACTTTGTTAGCTAATCAATGCAAACTAGGATATACTCCTTGTTATTAGATGTTGGTGATATTAGACCAATGAATTCTAGCCCCCATTTATCAATTTGTGCTAGTGCCAATTGTGGTTGCAAAGGCATCTCATTTGTCCTAGTTGGTCTACCCATCCTATGACATATGTCACAACTTGATCCAAAAAAAATACAAAATAAACACATCACAAATAGGGTTTCAATCCAAATGGCAAAAATGTTTATTCTTGTTCATTCTTGACAACTTGCTCTTAAAACCTAAAACATGGGGGCAACATTTTGGGTTTTTTGATCATAACTTTCATTGTGTACATCCTATTAAAAATTTAAAACATGTTTTGAATACCCTTTTGGCTCTTACTACACATACCTAAAAATGGGCTAGGGTTACTTTGTACGAAATAGGTCAAAAATGGACTGTTACAAAATTATGAACCCTTTTTTTGTGCTTCCTTGAAGCGGACTGGTGAAGATTCCTCCCAAACATGAGAATTTGAAGACATAAAACCAAAGCCTAATCAAAATATAGATCAACAAAAAAAATTGGACAAGTTTACAGGAATTTTGGACAGTCAAAAATAAAGTTATCACATTTTTTTCACCTCACTGTCAACCCAGCTAGGGTTTGGGAAGTTTTTGGTAAAATCTCAACATCTTTCTCACATATCCATAAAAAGCATGAAACCAATTCCAAAAGAAATAATAAATTAATTAATTTAACATGAAATTGATTTCATTCCATGGATAGGTCCATATATTTCGTACAAGTGCAAGGAACTTGCTGCTACACAAGAAAAAACAAAGAGAACTTCTTCAAATTCTTGCTCAAACACCAAAAATCTCTTCCAATATGCAATTCCAAACCATGAAATCATGAATCATGCTTATTTAAATCTTTTACATCCATTACAAATAAGTTTCCCCACTTACATTAATGATTTTTCACCATTTTTCCAAGTTGCTCAAATGCACAACACCAAAAATAACAACTTTGACATTTTTTTTTAAAACTGCAACAAACTAAAAACCCACACCCAAAATGGATTGAAAATGGAATTAAAACATTAATCATGTTCATTAAAGACCTTATTAACCCCTTAAGACCACAAGGACTCCAAAATTGCAAAAAAGCATTATTTGAGCAAAAATTGCATATTATGTGCTCCTACACCACAACTCCTTGTATATTTCATTGAATCCTTATGATGAGTTAGCCAATAATATCCAATGGTGAGAATATTTATTGTAGTCCTCTTTACTGCAAAGTTTCTCACACATGGCTCATCATGGTAGACCTTGAGGATGTCATAGACCTCATCCTCTCTTATGCATCTCCTTATAATATTGTTTAGACCTATATAGAATAAATAACCAACTACTCAAGAGTAGGGGAAACTTTTGTGTACCAACTGCCTCTTCTATGTAGGGGAGAAATGAGGTGGTATTTGTCTTGCTATTAGGTAATTTTCAATATCAACAAACCAAGGTGTTTGCAGTGTTAGATCAAATAGATGTTCATCTAGAAAAGAATCATCAACAAAACCTTCTACTAATTGAGTTAGTAACTTGGACAAAAAAATTGCCACCACATTTGCTTTATCAAGCTTGTCCACTATGGTGATATCAAATTTCTACAATAATAATATCCATCTAAAAAATTTTCCACCAACCACAATTTTATTCATGAAATACCTTATTGTAGTGTGATCAGTGTGGATAAATACTAGATACCTTGTGATATAGTTCCTAAACTTGTTAATTGTATAAACAACTACCAACATCTCTTTTTTATGACTGTGTACTTGAGTTCTACTCCTTGTAGGTTCTTACTAATATAGTAGATAGCATACTCCTTATTACCTTCCTTCTATCCATGTACTTCTCCTATGGAAAAATCAAAATCATCTATGTGTATGTGGAAAGGCAAGGTCCATTTTGGTCCTCTCAAGAGAGATATTTTTGTCAATGTTGTCTTAAGTGCTTCAAAAGAGTGCTGACATTTTATGGTCCACTCAAATTCTATATCTTTTGTGAGTAGAACAAATAAATTTATTGCAATTTTGCTAAAGTCCTAAATGAATATTCTATAGTAGCTTGCATGTCCTAGAAAATTATTGACATCTCTTTGTTTTTGTGGCACATGGAGTGTGGATATTATCTCAATTTTATTTGGATCCACTTGAATCCCTTCACTTGATATAAAATGTCCTAGCACAATCCCTTGGGTCATCATCATGAATCATTTCTCATGACTTAGGGATAGATTGTGTTTTTGACACCTCTTTAAAACTTTCTCTAGGTTATTGAGTGCTTCATCATATGTTTCTCCATAGGTTGCGAAATCATCCATATATATTTCCATGGATTCATGTGCAAAATGTGAGAAAATTCTTAGCACTACCTTTTGGAAAGTGGTTGGAGCATTATATAGTCCAAAGGGAAGAACAGAATAGGCATATGTTCCCCAAGGGCATGTAAAGGTGGTTTTATCCTAGTCCTCTTGAGCTATTTGAATCTAGTTGTAGCCACTAAATCTATCTAGAAAGGAGAAGTAAAGGAGAAGTAATTTTTACCTGCTAGGGAGTCAAGCACTTGATTGATGAAAGGTAGTGGAAAGTGGTATTTTCTAGTGGTTGTTTTTAATTCTCTGTAGTCCATGCATACTCTCCATTTCCCTCCTTTGCTAGGGAAAATAACTAGAGGTGACACCCATTGAGTGTAAGAAATAGGGTAAATGAAACCTACATCAAGTAATTTGTGTAATTCAATTTTAACTATATCTCTTAGCGTAGGGTTCATTCTCCTTTGGGGATGTCTAATTGGTTTGAAATAATCATTTATATAGATCCTGTGCATGCACAGGTCTAGTTCAATTCCTTCATGTCATGGTAGTCTCATATAAAGGTTGTTTCATGTTCCTGCAACACAATGGTTAGGGAAGTCTACTCCTCAATAGTTAATCCACTTCTAACATTTAGCATTCTACCTAGCATGATTTCTAAAGTCTTGGATGTTAATTGTACAAATGAAAGATCAAGTCCAACAATATCTAGGACACATTGTTGTGGTAATAAAGAATGTAAAAGTTAAGATACCGATTCTAATGAATTGACAGGTATGGCATGCATCAGGTAGTGTATAGGGTTGGCTTGAGCATTTTTGTAGGAGTCACATTACTACATATTTAGGCCTAGGAGCATATTACGATGCTTTTTCCAATCATTGCATTGAGAGATATTGATGAGGAGGATCCAATTGCATATTGGTATGTTGGTATGACCACATTACATCATAGAGGGTCAGTTGACATAGTGTATTAGAGGTGAGTCATTGATGACATGACTCGATTCACGTGGAGACCATGGATGCAAGCACAGGCTTGAGATGACAATGTTACACATCTTTTCTACTTTGAATAGATCCATTGGCTCTAGGGTTGAACCATTCACATCATTGAGATATATCTACCTAATTGTGCTTCTCTCCAATTCGGAGAGTAGCAGGACACTCTAGGATATGGATACCAAGTTGTCTATGCCAGGACCTATAGGAAGATTGGAGCATGGGGCCCTCAAATGCTGCCCTAAATAGTGATGATTTTAAGTAATTTGTTCCCCTTCCATTGGTCTATGCAGTGAGTCAAATTATTTTGACACTACTCCAAGTTATGATGTTTGGTTTGCATAACACCGACCAGTTAGATTGACTAATCTAAGCAAAGTACACATCAAAGGAAAAGGCGGTCAAAGTAGAGGTAGAGGACAAGTTTAAGCTCAAATTACAAGACAAGTGGGATAGTTGCCAAGGTAGGTTCTTGGAAAGGTGCCACAATAGCCATCTCTTGTGCCCAGTAGCCACATATTAGAGCAGTTGTGCCACCTAATCTGTAATTACATGTAGTAGCAAATGAGCAAGACCAAAGGATGACTAAGCACGACCAAGCTTAGGCCAAGAGGGACACTGTTATCTAGGAGAGAGATGCCACTCATCAAGATGATACCTTTAGAGAGGAGAGAGATCTGGAGTGACAACAGAGTCAACATCTAGAGATATAGCTAGCATAGGAGACTGCTTGCATGCAACAGCTAGAGGCCTCCTCCTCTCAAGGATGTTGATGGGTGTTTTATGCACTTTCTCAACACAAGCAATGCATAGGTGAACTACTTCTCTTGAAAGGTAATTTCCAACAACAAGTTGAAAATTTTCCCAAGGTCTTTTGGGTATCAGGTCATGACATGCATGGAATTTCTCAATTTTTTCAATGTGATTTTGTTGGTAATCACAAGGCAGACTTATAGGGTTAAGCTGGAGGGAAGTTGGATCTTAAAATGGAGTTTCTGAGATGGGGAACTTAGTGTGCAATTGATGTAGGTCCAAAGAGTAGTCCTAAACTCCTATTTCAGCTCTAGATTTGGCTTTACAATGTGCAATGAACCTTGGCATAGGTTATTTATAATAAAAAAAAATGGAAGGGAAGAGAGAAGGTTCCTAGATCTTAAACTAGTAGTGAACAATGATCATGGAGAACCCTGTTGTGGACAACCTTCCTAAAATAGAATTTCACTTAACCAGATTACCTCATAGTTTCATGAAATTTGTGCAAGCTTCTAAGGACTGCAAATATTTAATCATTCACTCACCATAAGTATGAACAAACAATCAAAATTTAGAGCAGCTTTCAATCTAAGACCATACTAACTTTACACAACTATCTACCATCAATAAACAACAAAAAGTATGGACAAGAAAAGTTTCCAACACATAATAGAATGCTTCAAAATTAGTGAAAAACATTAACCAAATTACTAAAGCAAGCTAAAACATGAAGAACAGCAAAGTAAATCTACTTCAAATTAACTATGGGAGAAGAACCATGTAACATGCAACTAAAACTCAAGAATTCACCAAAGTTAATGAAATTCTATTAAAATTTCAACAACATTCCTTTACAACAACTCTTGAAACTCTCTCTTGAAAATGAGAGGAGACCTCCTATTTATAGTGCTCAAAAAGAAAAATGAATGGCCAAGATTGATTTGCATTGTGTGGCCAAGATTCACTACAAACTAGGGTTTGTCATTTTCTCTATTTTGTCTTCTTGTGGCAGCACTGTAGCTCTTTTGTCTTTTTCCAATTTCCTTTGTTGTAGCTACACTATAATGAATTCATCATCAATCACAGTAATTCCTTCATTCCTCTTCAAGGTGGCGTACTCCACAAATTTTTTGATCAACACTTGGAGCTTGTTCCATTCCAGTATATTAGATTGGATCACCTAGAAATTAGCCTCCTTGATTTGTCCTTGACAATGTCCCAGTCCTTATCAAATTACTATGCATTCTTAATCACCTACTCGGACTAAGAGAAGGCTCAAGCAACAAAACCCATGAAATCTGGTGTTAGCATATCCACAATCCTTTTTTCCATTTTCTTGTGAAAGTAGGACTTTATATTTTTGGGATCTAACTCAACGACGGGCACATCAAAGCCCATCATTAACTTTATGTATTCTTCACAAATAGCCCGAACTTCCTTGATCCAATCAATTTCTAGTTCCACCTCATGGAGCATTCGTTCTAACACCTCTTTTTTGTGGTCAAGGCCCAATTTCCACATCTCCACAAGCCAATGATCACCTTTTTCCAAAATAAACTCCTTTTCCCAATATCCATCAAGTACCTTAAGGATAGCCTCAAGTTTGGGGTACATGATCCTATATAGCTCGAGGAAATCGGTGCATAATTTCCTTATTCCCTCAAGCACTTTCTGGAACTCCAAGAATTTGTTTGTTGTTCTAACCACATGATCGATGCCCATATTTCCATTTTAGAGGACTTGTCTGAACCAATCCTTCGTGGCCTTTGTCCAATTCTTTCTTTTCTCAAGCTGATCAATATGGTCCTTAGACAAAAATTGCAGCGGCATCAAGGATGTAGTTGGGAGCTCTTCCACTAATGACCATTGTTGAATATAGGTTGTTAGATCAGCCACATATGCCTTTAGTTCCTCCTGGGAAACCTTATCCTTGTGCATTTGATGCACGATGGTGGCAACAGACCCCTGGAGATGGTCATTTTTTTTGCTCTTGTGTGGCAGTTCTTGGATCAAGGGTGGAGATGTTATAGCTTACCCCTTTCTTCATTCACCACTGGGGTGGCTATTTGCATGGTTCTAGATCCAGAGGCATCCATTGTCAATTGAGATCTGACCTTGGGTTTCTTCTCTTTCTTTGTGCTTATCTGGGCTTGGGCCAAGATGGCCTCTAGCCTTTCCCTCAGATCCTTTGAGGTTGGGGTTTTATTTTTCAACTATTTCTTAAGCCACTCAGGCATCTAAGATTCTCCCTTTGGTGATTCATGACCACCTTCTTCCTCACGGGTAAGTTGGATTTACATTACCTTGTCACCTAGAGCTTCTTTTTCTGTCCTTCCTTCCTACTCATTGGAATCCTAAATGAACACAGTTTCTTTCTATGGGGACTCGAAGGTAGCATGCTCCTTGGGGCTGCCTTCCCCTTTAGTTTCCTTTTCTTCTTCTTCATCATGTCCATGCTCCTTAGGTTGTTTCATTTCTAAGCTTGTGAATTTCAGACTCCTCTTTGGGTTTATCTTCTTCTTCATCATGTTGAGGCGGCATCTTTTCATCATGCTGGAGGCTCTCTTCTCATTCCTCTTTTTATTTCTTTTCTTGCTCTCCTGAGAGAGGTATTTCTTTATCATATTTGGGGCTTTTGTCATGCTCCCCAGTTGGAAGTTCAATATCTTCCTCCATTTCCTCTTCCTCATTCTTTTCTTCACTAGAGGGCTGCCTCTCTACTTCCTCTCCGACATCTCTAAGTTGTTGAGCCAACTCCTCCTCAAGGTTGAGATCAAACATCTCCACAATATACTTAGCACCTAGTTCCTTAGTGTCTTCTTCTAATGATTGTGTTTCTTCTTCCTCGCACACCACTTTGTCAATTGTCAAATGTTGGTACTCGGGGTGCTTGTGGTAATCATCGGCTTCCTCTTCCATCTCTTTCGTAGCTTCTCTTTCTTGTCTCTCCAACTCTTCTACTATTTCCATTGTAGCTTTCATCTTCAGTGGTTCTATTGGAGGAGTATGGATAGGAAGACTAACATCAATTTATTCCAAGGTGGCTTGAATGGCTAGGTTCATCAATACCCCAGATAGCTCTGCAGGAATGTTTTGCATATGGTAGGGGAAGGCCTGTAGGATTGTGAGTGTGGGCATTGCGATCATTGTTGTTGCTAGGGGAAGTGATATTTTCATAGACATGGAAGTAGAGGAAAGTAGAGAGGTGGTGGAAGAAGAATAATTTATTACCATTACTTGTGCTATGGGTGGAGTGGAAGCAAGGTGGAATGAGATATCCACTGCATGTGGGGAAGTATCCACCATTACCTGAGAGGTAGGCACAGTGGAAGTAGCAATAGCAACATCAGTAGTAGTAGTGTCAAGAGCAAAGGAAACAAGTGGAGACTTTGGTTGCTCAGCTTCTACTTCCTCTCCTTCGTGGAGAGGGTCCTCCTGGATGGTATTGAGACCTCTCGATGTCTTATGTTTCTTGTAGGATTCACCCTCTAAAGCTTTTCTTGAGTATACTTTGGGCTTGCGCTAACTTTCAGCCACTTCTTTTCTTTTCCTAGACCTGGTGGCTAGAGGAGACTTTGAGGTCTCTCCAGTAGCCATCCCACTGTCAATTTCACTTGCAGGCTCTTCCTCAAGCTCCTCATAGGTCAAAGTGGCCCCTTGTTGCTTCAATTGGGAAACTTTCCCATCAATCCATTCCTTTGTTCTAGCCTCGATGGGCTTGATCAAAATATTGAGGTCATCAAACTCTTTCTCATCCCAATCAATCAGTGGTAGTGGCAAGTTGGCAACTGCATTGTACCAATAATCCATCATTGTGCTCTCATCCTCCACCACTTGATCTGGTACGGGAAAAAAATTGACTCTCTTCACAAAATATGCAGTCATGCACATGTAGTGCCTCATTCACATTTCATTATCATCCTTACAGTTGGCCCAAAAATCTTCAACACTATGCAAATGGGTGTACTCAACCATGACCATCTTCTTCATTTTACCATAAGGGTCCATTCGTGGTCAGGCAGTATGGAACCTCAAGTGATACTCCATGAGCTCCTTGTCTAAATTGTTAGCACATTGGGATGTGTGGAGTTCATATAGCGCTCGGTTGAAGGAGAGGGGATAAGGAATCCCCACCTTATGCTTATTTCTTAGAAGGGCATGTGCATGATGTAGCTACTGAGAGAGTTCTACTAGTATTATCCAGTCATTGGGATACTGGGGCAGCTTGTATGGTTTCTCCAAGAAACCTTCAACATGAATGTAAGTAAACTTCATAAATTGAATAAATAAAAATGAAAATTGTTTGAGGAAAGCATTCACACTATGGGAGACTCTTCTTTCGAAGCCACCCCTAAGCAATCTATTGATATGGCCTATGAAGGTGTCATTAACTCTGCAATAATCCCTCTTAAAATTCTTGAACTGCAATTGAGGGTACCTATCATAAACCTTTAATTTCATGCTTGGTTCTTTATCTGGAGCCTAAACAAGCCCCTGTATTGTGTCTTATCAGTTGACTGATAGACAAGGTAGGAGGCCATGTAAAACCTTGAAGTCTTCTTTATAGCCATAAATTGTTCATGCAAGCAATTGTTGATAATTCCTACCCAATAGAACTTGGTTTTACCATGGAGAATTTCCTCCATGAAATACAACATCCACTCTTGGAAGTAGGCCGTAGTCAGAAGGCCCATTACTCTACTTAATAGGGTCACCAAGTCATATTAATCCTCATAAAAAGTTGTTGCGAAAGAGCTCCTAGGGAACCTTTGTAGCATTGCCTCTCTTCTCTTTCAACCAGTATTGATTTATAATTCTTTTACATTTGAGGGGGTCTTCATCCCACATCTCCTTGCCATCTTCCTTGGTTGCTTCTTCCATCTCCCTGCAGGTTGGGATATGGAAGGTCTTTCCTATTAACTTGGCAGAGAATTCATCCAAAATGTTCCCATCTCAGTCCACAATTGTCCTGGTCTCTGACTAGTATGCCTCCCTGCATGCCATTGTGAGCTCAAGGGCAACTAGAGCAAGAGGGAATCATGCAGCTTTGGCCAACCCACTACTCCTGATCTTTCTTGCACTTTTTGTTGTAGGGTTGATCTAGACCCTATGCTTAAATTCATCAATGTCTACGTGTCTGATGTTTGTGTCTGAGACCTCCTTCTAGGCCGAAGTGACCTTAGAGTTAAGAGGTTCCCCCTGAAACTTGTATTTCATCTGCTCCTTGTCTTCTTTTCTACAAGTGGCTTTGGTTGTTTTCTTTCCCTTGTCCTTCTCTACGGCCGCCTTTGAGGGTCTTGCACTCGATTCCATAAATCTTGTGGGCAAGAAAGAGGTAAGTACATTCAAACATGAAATCACAGGAAAGTTAGCCAAAATCCTAAAAAACAATGTTAGATTAGATAATCCATCTTCTAAGAATCCTAACATATCTTCCAGATTGGCATTAAAATTTTACAAGAGGGAGTTTGAGCAATTCGGGTCCAGGGGATCATACTTCCCTAGGTTGATGGCTATTTCGGAGCAACTATAAGAGGGATGACAATCAAGGCATGACAACCCATCTATCCCAACCCACCCCCAAATTTGGTCAATGTGTGGGTGTCCACCAAGGAGGTTTCCCTATTTTGGCATGTGGGTCAAAGTCTACATGATGATTGGAGGGCATTAAGATCACCCTTTGGTTAAGCAGAATCAGAAGGAAGCTTGGTTGTTAGGGGTCTGCCATTGAAAACAACTCTAGCAAGATGGCATCCTGAGGGAAAATTTATGTTGGGTGGGACCTGCAGCTTCAAAAGGCGTTAACATAATTTGTTTTTTGTTCAGGATTTTTGGGTCTAAAGGAGCAGGAGGCCACTAGGTCATTGCCATTTGAAATGGTAGAAGTCACACAGCACCCCGACAGGGGAAACCTGCAACATCGAGCCCAAATGGAGATGGAGCCTTTGTGTTCACTTTGTTCACTTATCATTTGAAAGCTCAGTGGCAAAGGTGAGGCCAAGTTCTGGGTAGCGGGTGGACGTTGATAGTTTTTCGTTAGCACAACAGGGTCAAGATGGAAGTCTGAGGATGGAAACCCGACAAAGGAGGCCCACCTAGGGTTGATCACTTAGCAATTTTCACCCCCTGCATTCAAACAACCATGATGGGGTCAGAGCCCAGAGGGCGGAATGTCATGCATTATGAGCCATTAGGGACAATAGGTTCACCACGATAGCCCGCAGATGGAAGTTCGCAAGGTGGGGCTTGAAAAGATATTATCACTTGGTCATTCGAGGTGTAAATGGAAGTAGCCAACGAAGGTAAACTCATGGTCTGATGATCAAAAGGATGGGCTGTAAAAGTTGTTCAAGATGGTGAAGCACCGACTGACTTCCCTGGGTTGATGTCTGTGAGGCAGGACGCTTAGTGGACTAGTGCCTAAGGTTTGCAAGAGTCAAATATGAGGGGCAATAACCAAGGTGGAACTTTCCTACCATAGGGGAAATGAGGAAGTCAAAAGGAAGTTTGTATGTGGAACTTTGGGGAGGTGGACTCAATTGGGTCATCTGACTCCTCATTTCATTTTGTGAATTTTAGCGCTAAGTTTAGATGGCTTATTAGAAGGGTCCTCCCACAAGGTATGACCTGATAAAGGAGTTTGTTGTTACTAGGTTTAACTCCATTTTCAAAGGTAGGTGTCAGCAATGGGAAGGTTGGGCTTGCAGAGCATAAATGCTCTAGCTGATAAATGGAAATAGAGAGTCCTAGTTCCATGGGAGGTGTATGGATCCAGTTTGAGGTTTTATCAAGATTCCACGATGTGGGTTTTGTGTGCCTTGAACTTCTTTAGTTAATTATCAGATTTTTCCCTCTTTAGATTCACCCATTTTGCAAGAAATCAAAGAAAACATGAAGCGGGGCATGGGGAAAAAAACTTACCTCAAGAATCTGATGAATGAGGTCAAGAAATCAGTTAGTAGATGCTTTGAATCAGCAATGGCACTTGTTGAGTTCGAAGATGATGCTGGAAGTTGGCTTTGACTTCTCTTTGATCGACTAATAAGTGAAAATGGCAGGTGAAAGTTTCCTATTTATAGAAAATGATGCATTAAATGTGACCTATTAATGACTATATGATGACAGGATCATTGGGACTAATAAGTGAAAATGGCAGGTGAAAGTTGCCTATTTAATGACTATGTGGCCACATTTAATGACTATTTGATCGACTAATAAGTGAAAATGGCAGGTGAAAGTTGCCTATTTATAGAAAATGATGCATTAAATGTGGCCTATTAAATGTGGCCATCATTTGAAAATGGTGGCAGGATCATTGGGACTCACCAAGTGGGAAGCAGTCGACACTTGGCCGTTTAGTTGTTCAATGATGCGAAGACAGCATCGGATGCTTCGGGTTTCGTGTAGCAGAAGGGTGCTGGAGGATGGTCGCTCTAAAAATCAATAGTAAGGAAGCAATGGATGTGCATGCAGGTTCCAGAGGAAGGAAAGCTATTGGAGGAAAGTCGTTTGGGATGGTCACGAGGTAAGGAAATCCCACATAGGGTGGCCCAACAAGGTGGACCCGACTATCCCTGTGGATGTCAGCTTTGAAAGGTAAAGGGAAAATAGCTAATGGGAACCCACAAAGGCCTAGAGCCTTGAAAATTTGAGGGGACAAAAAAATGGTCAACTCAAGATGAACTATCTCAAGCTCATTGACCACTTAGAACACCAAAATAGGGAGCACGCAAAATGAGACAGCGACGAAGTGACCCAACGAGGAAAAAAGGAAGAGGGCCCCCATTCCAGATGGGGCATGTGTACTGAAGGCACAACAAGGGACAAGGTACTTATGGTATCCATAGCTCTTTACGGATAAGATATGGTTGAGGCCTTATATTTTTGAATGATATACTACTCACAGGTTCCTCCCCATAAGAGATTTTTGGACTATTCTCATAAGAGTGCCTTAGCGCCCAGTGGTTTAGTAGGTGGGCCCTCAGTTGGCCAATCAAGTAGAGTAGGTCCATTAGGTGGACATCGAACACCACCTCAAGAGGACTGCGGGAGAAAAGGATAGCCTTCATGTATAGATGTGGACATTTTTTATGTAGCCCTGATTATTGATGTATATTCATTCATTTGCTCTTTTTGATAGCCTCATGTATATTTTGATGTATATCACACACTCTTTGATATGTATCATGATAGTCATATACATATATATATGAGATGATCAAATGTAGCAGTTATATTATGATGGCTTATTTCATGCTTATGCTTATGTGATGTATGCATGCTTATAGATGCATTATGGAAATTTCATGGATGGATGCAGATGTATATGTGAGATGCTTATATGATGAATGTTTCATTTTTATGCTTATGATGTGATATGATGATTATAATTATGATATGATGTAATGTGATATGGATATAGATATGATTCATGTATGTAATGCAATGATATGGATGACTTCTTTTTATATCTTTTCTCATGATATGCAATGATTATGTAGGATGTATGCTATGAGATATATGTTATGATATTTATGCTAACGATTTGTGGATGCAGGATGGATGCATTTATATTATTTTTGTTGTGTGTCTTGATACCAAGTTGGAACTGTTAGCATGGATAGAAGTAGAAGAATGAGATGGATATTGATTAGCCTTTATTATTCAGATTTATTCAAAACTCCAACAAATCTATGATTATTTGAGAATTTATTGACTATGTGATGAGATAGGATGGATGATACTACTTTTCTCCTCAAATTAGGCTTAATTCATCACATACTCCTTATTTTTTATATAGAAAATAGACAAGATGCACCAAGGTATTAAAAACCAAGATGACATTGTATCTAATGCATGGACCTAGACTATACAAACATATAGGAGTATCCTTGTTCATACCTGACATATGAAAACCTTGTTTGATCATGTGAAAGAATGAAGCCATCGAAGTAAGGAGACTAATAAATAAAAGGTATGAAGAACCTAATATGTCCTAGCCATTGTCTAACTTGAGACTACCCTTGCACGTGCAAGGCAAATATTCACCAAGGTCATATTACAAGAATATCCAACAAGCACAAAAAATGAAAGCAATGATCAATGCCCTATTCCTTTCTCTCTAAATCATTTTGTAGACATCATCAAGAGATCATAAAAATAGACCAATAAGATAAGCCATAATAAAATATCAAAATGAACAAATATTCAGTGTTATTCATATCTCTTGTCAAAGTGTTGTTTAGGGTGATTTGCAATGATGATGCCCATTGTAGGAAAGATATATCCATAGGACATACATTGGATGAGGAGGTTGATAGTATTTGATAGGTTGTTGATATAAATGTTAACCAACATTTTTTACCATAATCACAACTTAGGATTGGTGTGTTGAAAGTTTTTTGTTTTGTTGATTATTGTACCTATTCCCATTTGTGTTGCCAAAGGTTGACAGTGGCAATCAATTTATTATGTGTGAAATTTTATTATAGGTTAAATCAAGAGGGGATGAGTGATTTTTTAAAAAAAAAATTTAATGATTTTTTGAATTTTTTGAAATGTTTTTCAGGTTGTTTTTCAGGTTTTGAAGTTATTTGAGTGTTTTGAGTTTAATGAAGATATTTTAGGCTATTTTGAATCTTGTGAAGATATTTGAGGTTGTTTTGGAGTTTTCAATGTTTTATGAATGTTTTAATTTTCAAGTTTTCAAATTTTTTTGTGTTTTCCAAGGTTAGACCAAGAATAGGACCTAAGGGGGACTATCCTAATGCCTCGAGGGATCATTAGAGATGGCCTTGCCTACGTACATGCATAGAAACAACATAGTTCAATTGAATTTGACAAGACATTTTATTGTGACTTACTCCTAAAAGACTAACCTAAGCCTTGGGGGCTCATCAATGATGACCTTTCCTCTGTACATGCATTGAGACAACGTAGTTTGACAAGTGTTTTGGATTTTAATGTTTTTGACCTTTTTAGGGGTTTTGAAACTTTACAAATGAATTGATTTTTCTGAGATTTTGAGGTGTTTCAAATGTTTTTGGAATTTCAATATGATTTGAATTTTTGGGATTTTGAAACTTTATAAATGTTTTGATGTTTTTGAGATTTTGAGGTGTTTCAAATGTTTTTGGATTTTGACATGTTTTAAATATTTTTGGATTTTCTAAATGATACCCAAATCATGATGTTGATATCACATTGTGAGATATTGGACATGGATCAAGAATTATTCAAAAACAAGATGCAAGTGCCTACCCCCAGTGTTTAGCAATGTTTGACAATTCATGAGTGAATGTGCGAATCCGGATTAAAAAAGTATAAGCATGTGAAAGATGTGAAAGATTTTACCTTGTTGTAGGATCATTAGGATAATGGAAAATATAGGCCATGAGACTTCATGAGATGAAAATGGTAAAGATCATGTCAAAATTGTTCCATGACTAAGATTGAGGTGTACATTGAACATTTGTCAAGATCAAGAGAATTTCATAGTTTGGGATGAAGATGGATTGAATGGATAGAGGGAATGTTGGATTTTATTATTGAGGGGATGAGATGCTTCCATCTAAAATGGCACACATAGATACTCAATTCTACTCATCATTCTTGTTTTCTAGGTTTTCATTATAGTACTTGCCCAAAGTGCCACCGAAGTGGTTTTCACTGGAGGACAATGTTCCTTTACTATTTTCTTGATTAATTACTTTTTGTTTTGATTTTTTTAAAGTTTTGAAGATTTGAATCATATAGAACCACATAGTGGTTTCAAAGGAGATACTATTGTTGGCATTATATTCTAATGGTATCCTGCTTGGAGGAGTTTCTTTGCCAAGATACAAGCACTTGTATGTAACCCCTAAGAATCTTTATCTGCCTTGTCAATACTTAAGTTAACCTCATTTAGATGCACACATCATGATAGAGTTCCCTTAGAGTCCTTATGATAAAGTGTAGCTGCCAAGACATAATCAATGCGAGATTGGGATATCATGGGTGTCAAAGTGGATGGTAGACTACAATGAGAGGTATGAGAGGTGGATGGATCAATTGAAAGTTTGGAATCTTTGACTCCCCAAACGTGGGATCATGAACAATGAAAGGTGGATATGGAATTGTGAGTGGAATTAGGACCAACTTCTTGACACACCTTATATGTCGCTCTTGAAGCCTTCTTTTGCATCAACGAATATTTTTGATGGTTTAAATTCCTTTTTAATTTTTCCCCATAGTTTCTTTAACTAATGGATTTTGATTGGGATGATTTTCTTTATTTTTCTTTAGCATCCATTTGAATTTTCCTTGTCCATTTTTTGTTTTTTTTTACTTCAATGACTTGTTATTTTCTTTGATGTAAATTTTTATCTTTCTTTTGGTCCCAATTGATGGGTAAAGAGGTGTGAAAATGACAGCTCATGATATGACTAGTCGTAGCGTTGGTAGCGTTTTTATCATAAGGAATCCCCATGCTCCCCATGTTAATGTTTGCACTAGATAAAGTTTCCCCTAGTATTACAAGAGTATTGCTAACATGGGTGGATTCTTCGACCACTAAATAATCAATAGCTTGTTGCTCATGAGAGTTAACTATCTTTACTAATTCCAAGATATTATGTGTATGTAGGCCTAGTCCTTTGCCTTGATAATGCATTCACTGACATACTACCACTTAATAATATTTTTCTTGAACACATGATGTTATTTCTTCTATGCTCTACTAGGAATCCCCACAAGGAGTATTAGATGTGGATTATTATTATTCTTCAACAAATATTTGTGATACACATTCATTGTAACAATAATCTTCTAGACCACCACTCAAATTCTTTCATCATTTGATCATTTGAAGGAATGTCAAAATTAGGAAAACCTTGTTTAGGATGAAGATCATATACATGTACATCAAAAGGAAGCATCTCATAGGGAGAAGTTGGTATATGAATATGGTCATCATCTTTGAAGTCTTCAAGAATGGATTGGAAAATTTTCATTAATTCATGATAATACTTCGAGGAAATGAGCTCTTCATCTCGGCTTATATCAGAGAAACTATCACTTATGGATTAGAACATACTATGTAGATCATGATAATACTTTAAAATGATAGGATCTTGATCTTGACTCAATTCAGAACAACTTTCATAATACTCAAGATTGTCCACTTTACATGACTTTTGGGTATATGGTGTAGCATGGATGCAAGACTCTTTACTAGCCTTGATAGGTTTGACGGAGGTGACAAAATTTCTTATTACTTTGGAACTTCTTTAATATGACCAATCATGAAATCATGTGTGGGAGCTATGTTACAATTTGAAGTGTATTTAATGTCATTTCAATATGAAGCATTGCTAGACACTATTGATTGATCTTGATTATGCACTAGGAAAGTGTCTTTATACATGTCTAATTCCTCATCTTGTGATGAATGAGTAGTATAGATGTTTCCTACTACATTATCATAGGTATGATTCACATTGCTATAGCTTGGAATCTTTTTGGAATCTTTTTCCTTCCCATGATCAAGCATTGGATTTGTATAGATTCCTAAGTCTTCATTTCTTGATTTTTTATCAACATTAACTTCTCCTTGACCAAGAAGGTCTTGAATGAGATGTTACAGTTTGATACAATTTTATGTTTTATGACATTTTGTGTGATGATATTGACAAAAATTCTTATTGTTGTACCAAAATGGTTTTTCTTCTGGTTTAGGATACGTGCAATAATCATTAAGCTCATTTTTTTTATTGAATCAACTTCTTTAACACTATTTTGATAGATTCTCCTAAAGGAGTGAATTGTCTTTGAGGAGCATTGTTTTGTCTAGGTGGGTAGTTGTTTTACCCTATTTTCTGTCCTTGTTGGTTTTTAACATTGTTGAAATTATTGACATGTTGTGTACCTCCTTGTTTCGTGTTTGGTTTGAAAGGTGAATTGATGACAACCTTCACATCTACAACCCTATTATTAGTAGTGTTCTTATTTTTGGCCCATATATGGGGTTTGTTACTGAAACTAAATGATGGGTGTTCGTCCTTGTAGATTTGTATAGATCCTTTTGCAATGAGGGCTCTTTCGATGATGATTCCTTTAGATATGAGTTCCTCAAAATTCAATACACATTGCATCCTTAATTGGAAAGCAAGATCTGTGTTTAACTTTCTTGCAAGAATCTCAACTTGTTTCTCAAGAATAGGCCACTTGCATTTACTAGCCTTATTTCTCCATCATTGCAAGAAAGGTGAAAAATTTTCTCCCTAATTTTGTTTTAAGGTATAGATTTCTTCCAAGGTGGCCTCTATGTCAATATTGTATGAAAAATTTGCTACAAATTCATCAATTATTTCTTGGAAGGTTTTAATACCTAGAGATAAGTGAGAAAACCACTCTATTGCTTGTCCACCTAAGCTTTGTGGAAAGAGTCTCATGTGGTATGTGTCATTGTAAGATACTTCCATGCATACTATATATAATTCTCTAATATGCTAGACTCTAGATTACCACATCCCTTGTACTTGTAAAATTTAGGTATCTCAAAATTTGGAGGAGATGGAATCATTGTGATGTTTCGATCAAATGGGTATGGGCATAGATCTTGGACTGCATAGGAATTTTTTGTCTTTCCCATTTGTATGTCTTGAATCTTTTGATTTAATATTTGAATTTGTGAGGCTAGATCTGTGGGTGGAGCATTTGGGTTATACGTGTTGTGTAAATTTTGATCTTTGTATGTAGGAACATTCATGTCGTATGAACCCATTTGAGATTGATGATTTCCTTGAAGGAAAGGACCATTTTGATAATTTCCTTGAGGTGTAGGACTCATTTGATAATTCCATTGATGTTGAGGGGATGCATTATAAGATCCATATTAATTTTGAGGGACCATTTTTTGTTGTGATGGGTTTGGTTTTTTAAAATTGATGTGTGATGATTGATGAAGGTTTTGTTATGACATCAATTTCTTGTTGTGTTAGTTTTTGTTGATGTTGTAATTGTTGTAATGTGGTGTATTTTTGATGTTGTAAAGGTTGAATTTGATGTTATGGTGATGGTTGTTGGTATTGGAGATTTTGTTGATTTTGTGAAATTTTTTGTGAGGACATGATTGATGTTGTTATGGAAGGACACTTTGATCCTGACCTTGATGTAGGTAAGCTTGATATTATTGATTTGATGGTGGCAATTTTTAATTTTGATGTTAAGACCCTTTAGGTCATTGAGGTACTTGTTGTTGTTGTGACATTTGATATTGTTTAGAACCTTGAGGTTGAGACATTTGATGACATTGGGGTTGTTGAGAACCTTGAGGTTGTTGAGGACCTTAAGGTTGTTGTGAGATTTTTTGAGGACCTTGAAGACCTTGATTTTGTTGAATATTTCTTTGATATATCCCTTGATATGTAACCATGGATTGACCTAGTACATTTAAAGATGAATTGGGTATTTTTTGAATAACATGATGTACTAAGGGGTCATTCCCTTGTTGACAAGTTTTTCTAACATTTGATATTGTTGGTTGTTCTCTAAGTTGATTTATGTCAAATTTTGGGGGATTCTAGTACCTTGTGCAAGTATCAACATGTATTGATTAGGTTTTTTACTTATCATCGACTCTACCGATTTGATAAACTCTTTGTCTTATTACATTTCTAAGATTTCTTTAGGAGTGAAGTCATGTTTTTTGTTTGTGATATCCTCTATAAGAACTTTCTCACCTTGAGATGATTGCATTGGTGTTTTGATCCTTTTTGATAGAGGATTTTTTTTTCCTTGAGATGTTGTTTGTGTTATTCTAAAAGTTTGATCAAAAACCCCTATGTTGGTAGGAGCATTGGTAGAAATGAGAACATTTGAACCACTTGGATTTGTACTTGTAGTGGCAAGTATGTTAGGATGACTAGGGTTTGTTTCCATGTTTCTTTTAAGTTGTGACCACCTTTGGAGATATTGATGATGTTTCACTCAAATGTTTTTGTTCAAATGTTTCCTCAAATTTGGATAAAAGTGTCATCTTAACTAGTTTTGGACCAATTGTTTGAAATGAATTTTGCTTGGATGGAATGGTATGAAACTTTCAATGTGGACAATGTTTTGAACTAGACCTAAGATTGTTTTTTATTTTGATGATAATGAATTCACAACCTTAAGAGTAGACTTGTGACTCTAAAGTGTGCTAACTCACCATGATTTGATAATAATTTGAATTAACACATGAATAATAGATTGTTTTTCAAGCAGTATGACAAATTAAGAAGTGATATGTGAAGATCTATTTTTCAAATGAACAATGTCTAAAATCAAGTTGTTTGAATGGGTTGAGTTTGATGTTTTGCTTGTTGCTTTTGAAATGTTGATCCAAATTGAAAACCTAGAAGGTGTTTTGACAAGATCAATATGTTGAAAAAAATGAACTTTGTTTGTTGTGAGTGTTATAAGTGTGCCAAGATTGGTTTTGTTTTAGTTTGAACTAGTTTGATGTTTTTGAACCAAAGGACAAAATTAGATTGTTTGTTTAAAACTTACAGTTTTCCAATTTAGGCAAAAGAGTCACTTTGTTTAGGCAAACGTGTTGGACTATTTTGTTACAAAAGCCTTGGTATTTACAAAGGCGTCATTTTTTGGTAGAAGCGTCAGACTATCCAAACATAGGCATCACTATAAAAAATTTAGCTTTCTCTAGAAAATGCATCGATATGTGTAAAGGTGTTGATGTGCAAAAAAAAGCATCGTTTTGACAAAAATAGAAGTTGTAGTTTGTGTAAAGGCATCACACTTTCAGGAAAAGGCATCAATCCACTCAAGGGATCTTCAAAATGTGAGTTGACCTAATTTTTTTATGTTTTAATTTTGAAAAACACAGTATACAGCATATAGACTTACTCAATTAGGTGTTTCATGATTTTTGCATCTTCTTCTTCCATAAGAACACACTTAATTGGTGTCACAACGTCATCACATGAAAACACACCATGGAATACAACCTATTTAGTATTTTGATGATTTTTTTATGTTCTTCCATAAGAATTCACTTAATTGGTCGCAATGTCATCACATGAAAACACACCATGGAATACAACCTATTTAGTATTTAGATTGAGTTTTCTCCTCAAAGTGGGATCATGCAATAAAATACCACACATAAGATGGATGACTAGAGTATGTTCGCATACATGACACACCTCTTACCTTTGAAGGAAAATTTCCTTGCAAGGGGTTTTGTCACCTCAACTATGCTTGGTACATGATGAGTAAATTCATGGAATGATGCTATTCCCTTGCACCACTAAAATAAGACATTAAAAAATATTAGGCCTCTAAAACAATAGGTTTCTAGTGGGTAGAACATTTGTGAACACAACCAACCTCTTGGACATATCCTCAAGAAACTAGAAAACTGTAGTTCCCTAGTGAAAATCCAAAGCGCTACATGCACAGATCGACCTATAGCTTTTTCTCTCAACCAATTTGTATAGTGCACCAAAAAATGTTGCTTGAGTTCAAACCCTTGAGGGTGTGTCTCAAGGTAGGCCTACTACTCAAAAGAAAAAATGAGTTACTATTCTCTTCACCCAAGATCACACTAGGCGCAAGGGGAGAGGATACGTAGCAATTTCCTTAGGGTTACAATGAAAAAAGTGTAAATTCAAGATGTTTCTCTTCACCCAAGATCACACTAGGTGCAAAAGGAGAGGATACATATCTAACTTACTAAGCACAAAATATATTTAATAAAAGATTCATTTTAGGTGCACCAAAAGAGATGTGTGGTTCATTTTAAACTACATATAAAAGGTACAAGTTGTTGATTATTTTTAAACCCAAATGAAAAGTGTTGTTCATTTAAGCCAAAACAAGTGTGTTTTCATTTTAAACCCAAAATCCAAAAGTGTGAGTTGTAGGGTTCAATTTTATAGCACAAAAGCTAAGTGTGAGTCTACTTTAAAGCATTAAAATGAAATAGATCTAAGGTCATCCTTCACATAAGTGTTAAGAAACACTTTGGAATTTAAATCATGCTTGATTCCTTTGAAAAGTGTTAAAAAATTATTTTCCTACAATTGTTAGTCTCATAAAATAGAAAACAAAAAGCAAGAAACAGTTAGGGTTAGGTGAAAATGAAAATTAAACTTGGATTAAACCCTAAAAATTTATTCTACCTGGTTTACCTACAAAGGTTTTGCTTTGTTCCATTAAAGGCGTCGCTCTGTCAAACAAAGGCATCACTCTATCAAACAAAGACATCTCTCTATTGAACCTGGAAAGGCGTCGATGAAGTGCAAAAGCGTCACTACATTTAGAAGTGTTGACCTGTCAACCTATAAGAGAAAAGCAAAAAAAAGGATATTAGGCAAATGCATCACTATTTGCAAAGGCATGAACCTTTAACATGCAAAGGAATCTCCATTTGCAAAAGTGTCGGTCTATACTGGAAAAGGCATTGATTTGCTTCCTAAACTTGCAATGTCCAAAAAACTTCAAACAAAGTTAGCTAATTAGGGACGCGGATCCCACCGAGTGTGCCAATATGTGAACATGGAAAGTTAATCAAATCATTTAGGTTAGGAATGAACTATGAAATAAATAAATTTATTTAATTAATCCCTATTTAGATGAGATTCTTGTAAATACCTAACAAATCTTAATGAAAACATGAAATACCAATATAATTCAAATAAAAAGCCTAATTAACAAATGCAAACCTCATCCCATTGGGGGACTAGGGTTGAATTGGATGTGGAGTGCTCAGTTTGAAGCCTAACCCATAATTGATTGTGTAAGTCTTTGATAAGATTGATGAATTGATGAAGATTGGTTCACAAATGATAATTGATCTCAAGGGTGGATGGTAAATTCAATATAGTGTAGTTTCTCAAATTCTTGTGAATATAAATTCATGTAAAATGAATTCTATTTATAGACTTTTTGAAGGAATCAATAGCTAAGATCACATTGGCTAATCAATGGATAGAAATGAATGAGAGGAAATGACATGGATCAATGATATTAATCAAAGGCTCAAATTGCTTGAGACAAATATAATCCCTTTATTTTAGGAGCAAGAGGGATATATTTCCATGTGGAGGGAAACATTTGAATTCAAATTGGAAGAATATTCTATCAAAATATTCTTTCAATGATTGGAGGAAATTAGAAGAAATTAGTCAATTAGTGTAGTTTTACACTGGTTTGGTCAACCTTGTGTGAAATACTACTTTCGAGGTTGATGAAGCGTGTTTGATATATTTGGGTCCCTATGAAGCATGTGTTTGGGTCCCCCTCATTCTAATTCCACCCTAGGATGTTTTGGAACTAACCTAACTTGAATTTGGATTTGGATGGCCAACTTTGGATATGTTTCAAAGTTGAAGATGGTATAAATACAAGATGAGTTAGTGATGGAAAATACGCAAGAGTGGAGAAGAAGAGCGATAAGAGAAAAGAGAAAGTGTAGTTTCGTGCAACATTGATTCTATTCAGTAAGTGTGTGTGCTATGAGTGTGGGAAATCAGTGCAAAGCTTAATGTTGAGTTTCCAGATGCAACAAGCAGAAGGTGAACTCTATCATTCATGCAAGTTGATTGAGTGACTATGGTGGAATCCTTTGTTGCATTGGGATTGTAGTATCTCTATAAGAAGTCTTCTTTGTCTTCTTTGTATCTCTATGGTAGTGAGCCCTTCATGTTTTTAGTCCTGTTGGACAGTGAGTCCTTGTTCTGGATAGTGAGTCCTTGTTTCAACCAGTGAGCCTTGTTTCAAGTAGTGAGCCTTGTTTCCAACAATGAGCTTTTTGTAATCAGTTTTAATATTCTCTATAGTATGAGTTAATCCTCACCGTGGTTTTTCCCTCATTTTGTTTTCCACATAAATTTGGTGTTCTTGTGTTTATGTGTTGGATTTGAGTTTTTGCATTGGCATCTGATGATTAATCATTTAAGTAGTATTAAGTATTATTTTTGGTGATTGAATTGAAGGTTTAATTTTGTGACAATTGATTCACCCCCCCTCTCAATTGCCCTATTCAATAATTGGTATCAGAGAAAGGTTCCTTGGTGAAGAGCTTAACCGCTTGAGGAAGGTCTAAAATGGCTAGAAAAATGGTTTTTGATTCTCGGAGGTTTGGTGGAACTAATTATGTTATCTGGAAAGTATTGATGGAAGAATATTTGGAGTATTGCGGATATGATGTAGAAAAAGCTTACAAAAATCCTTACACTCTTGCTAATGGTTTGAGTACTCCTAAAGAGATCAAAGCACATGAAGCAAATAGTAAGATGAAGTTCATCTTGAAGAATAGTCTACTACATTCCCATTTGATTAAGGTTCAAAATTTGAAAATGGCTAAGGAAGTCTGGGATGCTTTGGTTAGAGTGCATGATGGTGATGAAAGAGTCAAAGAGGAAAAATTATAGAATTTGGAAACATAATTTGATCTTCTACATATGTTTGAAGATGATAATATTAAATCTTATGTACAAAGATTGGATAAGATAGTGGTTGGAATGCGAGGACTTGGTGCTACTACAGATGAAACTAGGATTGTAAAGAAGATTCTCAGAACTCTTCCTAATGCTTATAGTGAGAAGGTGAGTGCTACTAAGAAGACTATAGATTATAAGACTTGTACTAAGGATCTGCTGTTGGGATTTTTGACATCTTATGAGACGAGGAAGTCAAGTCTAAGAAATGGGTGCAAATCAGAGACTACTTTTAAAGCTACAAAAGTTGAAGATCTGGATGAAGAAAACTTTGATGAAAGAGAAGCTAACTTTGTAAGAAGAACGAGGAAAGGCTATGGTACAAGTATGAAGGTAATTTTCCCTTTAAGTGCTTTAGTTGTGGAGAAATAGGTCATTATGTTGTGAAGTTTTTGAAAAAATCTAAAAGAAATAAATAAAGATATGAGAAAGAAAAGAAAGGAAAGAAGATTAATAGAGCTTACTATGTGAATGAGAATGCTAGTATATCTGATGAGGGTTTAGAATATGAAGATCTTGATGACAATGAATGCTTGTTCTAGGCGATTGAGGATGAACCTACTTCGACTAATTCTGAAAGACAGGTAAAAGAATCCCTCTGGAGAAGGAGAAAAATGAAGGTACGGTTATATCTACCCTACATGCTAAACAAGAGAAGAATGATTGTGTAGTTGATAGTGGTTGTTCACATCACATGATTGGTGATAAAATTAAGTTTGTTAAGATTGAAAAATATTATGGAGGCTTGGTTATATTTGGAGATGATACTGGTGCTAAAATTTGTAGGATAGGTTCAATAAGTTTTGATGGCAAACATCATACTGACAATGTCTACTATGTTAAGGGTTTAAAGCATAATATGTTGAGTGTTGGTTAGATGTGAAAAAAAGGATATGATCTTGTGTTTAAGGATGAGAAATGTGAGATTTGGAAAGGATTTGTAGCATTGACTGCTACAAGAAAGAAATTTGAAGGGAATATCTATTAACTTAAGGGTGTTGATGGCCAATGTTTTATGACTTAGATTAATGACAGTTGGTTATGGCATAGGAGAATGTGTCACATTAATTTTGATAACTTGGAAAGGATTAGTGTTGTGCAAGTCGTGAGAGATTTATTGTTAATTAAAAAGCCTGTTAATACTGTTTGCAAGAATTATCAATTTGGGAACTAAGCAAGAAATCATTATAGATCAAAGGAACAGTCCACTACTGAACTATTGGATTTAGTTCATACAAATCTTTGTGGTCCTACAAGAGTAAGAAGTATACTTGGTGAAAGGTAATTTATGCTTTTAATTGATAATTATTCTAGATATACATGGGTTACATTTCTTAGATAGAAATTAGATGCATTAGATAGATTTAAGGCATTCAAAGTTATGGTTGAAAATGAACTTAAAGATAAAATGCTTAAGGTTTGACAAAGGTGGAGAATTCACCTCCCATGAGTTTAAAATGCTTTGTGAAGTGCATGGAATAAGAAGACAGTTATCTACTCTGATAACTCAACAAATGGAGTTGTTGAAAGGAAAAATAGAATAGTTTAAGAGGTTGCCAGATCAATAATTACTGAGGTTGGTTTATTGGAAGTTTACTGGAAAGAAGCTATTCACACTGTTGTTTATGTATTCAATCAAGTTCAAGCAAGAGCAAACAGTACAAATACTCCCTATGAGTGGAAGAATTCCTACTGCTAAATATTTCAAGGTATTCAGAAGCAAGTGCTATATCAGAAGAGATGAAAAAACTTTGGGTAACTTTGATGCAAGAAGTGATGAAGGAATTTCTCTTGGATATTCTACTAATAGCAAGGCATACAAATGTTTCAATAAAAGACTAAGAAAGATTGTAGAGAGCTCTAATTTCAAGGTTGATGAGATGTAAAGAAGAATTCTATTGACATTGATGGATATGTATCTAATGAACCTGATTGTGTAAGAATAGAAGATATTGTGGAAGAACAAGAAAAATATGAGCAAGGGAAATAGGATGAGCATAATGAAATAGAGGAAGATGCTAAGGTGATGTCCCCTAAGACACCAAAATATGTATAGAAGAATCATTCAAAAAATTAGGTTATTGGAGATAAGACAAAAGGTGTGTTGACTAGAAGCAGAGTTGTTGTTGAAGTGAATCTATGTTTACTTTTTGAGATTGAACCAAAGACTGTATGTGAAGCTTGTAAAGATTAACATTGGAAGGAAGCAATGAAAGAACTTATGCAGATTGAGAAGAATCAAACTTGAGAATCAATCCCAAGACTGACAGATAAAAACATCATTGGATCAAAGTGGGTATTCAAAAATAAGTTGAATGAGAATGGAGTTGTTAGAAACAAAGTGAGGCTTGTGTGTAAAGGCTACTCACAAGTTGAAGGCATAGATTTTCAAGAAACTTTTGGTCTGGTAGCAAGAATGGAAGCTATAAGGATGTTCTTAGAATTTGCTTCTCATAAATACTTTAAGGCCTATCAGATGGATTTCAAGTCAACATTTTTGAATGGTGAGCTAGAAGAAGTTTATATGGAACAACTGGAAGGATTTCAATTAACAGATCAATTGGATATGGTGTGCAGATTGAAGAAAGCTTTATATGGATTAAAGCAAACTCCTAGAACTTGGTATGCGATGTTAGACAGGTATTTGATTCAACAAGGTTTTAACAAAGGTATGGCAGATAGTAATTTGCATTTTAAGATTGAAAATGACATAATCTTGATTGTACTAGTGTATGTTGACATTATCTTTAGAGGAAATGAAAATATGTGCAAAATATTTGCAGAAGAAATGCAAAAAGAATTTGAAATGCCTATGTTTGGGGAGATGAATTTCTTTCTTGGGCTACAAATTAATCAAACAAAAAAGGGAATTTTCATTTCACAGTCTAAGTATGTGAGAGAGATGTTGAAGTTTGGGATGGATGGTTCCAAACTGGTAAGTACTCGTATGGTGACTAGTTACAAATTGAGTAAAGATGATGATTCACCTAAGACTAATCAAAGCAAGTATAGATCTATGATTGTTGGACTACTGTATTTGATTGCTACTAGACCAGATATTATGCATGTAGTTTGTCTTGTGGCTAGATTTCAAGAAGACCCTAAAGATACTCATGTTGCTCTTGTTAAAATAATTTTTAGATATTTGAATGGCCCTCCAGATTATGGATTGTGGTATCCTAAAGATACTAATTTTACACTTAGTGCCTATACAAATGCAGATTGGGTTGGATATGTAGATGATAGAAAATTACAAGTGGTGGTGCATTCTTTCTTGGATGCAAATTGGTGGCATGGTTGAGTAAAAAGCAAGATTAGATCTCCTTGTGTACTATTGGAGCTGAGTATATTGATGCTACATCTTGTTGTACACAATTTCTATGGATGAAATGGACATTGAAAGATATCACACTAGTGTATGATGATCCCATTTCTATTTTTTGTGATAATACAAGTGTAATTAATATTTCAAAGAATCTAGTGATGCACTTGAGGATGAATCATATATGAGGATGAATCATATATATATATATATATATCAGATATCATTTCTTGAGAGAGAAGGTCATGGAGAATGAAGTAAAGCTTGAGTATGTTCCGACGAAGGATTAGGTTGCTCATATTTTCACAAAGGCTCTTCCTAAAGATACTTTTGAGTATCTCCAAGAGAACTTTGGGGTTATTACCCCTCCTTTCTTGAACTAGATGCATATGGATATGCATCAGTCTTGTGGATCTATGGATCAATCTTTCTTCTGGACCGATGTTTTGGTGGCTACCTCTCAGGGGGAGCAGGCAATATCAGGTGTTGTCATTATGAGTATTTTATTTTTCATGTCAAAGGAGAAATAAATGTAAAATATTATTTTTCCTTTTCCATTGATGTCAAAGGGGGAGAAGAAGCATGTGAAAAAGGAAAGGAAGATTGGGAGAAGCATGTGAAAGAAAAAGAAGTGTATAATAAATTATCTTGTAAGGGGGAGAAACAAAAAAGAGTATTTAGAGCTTGTATGTTGTATTTGATGGTTTTTCACATCATGTGTTGCCATCAATGAAAAAGGGGAGATTGTTGTAAGAATGGAAATATTGAAGATGTTGTCATTGATGTCAACCAGTCAACTGGTTATTGACTAGTTGTTGTTGGATGTATATGTTGAGGATATTGAGAAAATTGTAATAAAGATATGTTGTAGGTATTAAGTGGTTGCTCTGATTTTTGGTCCAGATTTTCTCCTATATTTGTACTGTTTAAATATGTTGTTCATAGTTGTTAGAAGATTCTATATCCATATTTTTGTTTGTTGGTTTGTTGTACAGTGCAAGTTGTGTTCACTAGTTGTGAATTGTGGTTCTCTATGTTTCTGGTTGAGGTCCAAGAGAAATGTTGTTGGTCCAGATTTCTCTTTGATGAATTCTTATGATGTGTGGTTCTAAATTTTAGTTTCCCTAATTTTATTGAAGTTAATTTTGGTATTTGGAAAGTTCGTGCTTAATGGTTCTGTGTGTTTTACACTAGTTTGGCCAACCTTGTGTGAAATACTACTTTCAAGGTTGATGAAGCATGTTGGATCTATTTGGGTTCCTATGAAGCATGTTTTTGGGTTGCCCTCATTCTAATTCCACCCTAGGATTTTTTGATGCTGACCTAACTTGAATTTGGATTTGGATGGCTGACTTTGGATATGTTTCAAAGTTGAAGATGGTATAAATACAAGATGAGTTAGTGATGGAAAATATACAAGAGCAAAGAAGAAGAGTGATAAGAGAAAAGAGAAAGTGCAATTTGGTGTGACATTGATTATATACAATAAGTGTGTGTTGAGAGTGTGGGAGATCATTGTGAAGCTTAATGTTGAGTTTTCAGAAGCAATGAGCATAAGGTGAACTCTATCATTCATGCAAGTTGATCGAGTGACTATGGTAGAATCCTTTGTTGAATTGGGATTGTAGTCTCTTTGTAACAAGTCTTCTTTGTATCTCTATGGCAGTGAGCCCTTCAAGTTGTTATCCCTATTGGACAATGAGTCATTGTTTCAGGTAGTGAGCCTTTTGTGATTAGTTTTGATATTCTCTACAATGTGAGTTAATCATCACTGTGGTTTTTCCCTCATTGGGTTTTCCATGTAAATCTAGTGTTATTGTGTTTATGTGTTGGATTTGAGTTTTTGCATTGGCATTTGATGATTAATCATTTAAGCAGTATTAAGTATTAGTTTTAGTGATTGAATTAAAGGTTTAATTTTGTGACAACTGATTCACCCCCCCTCTAAGTTGTCCTATTCAACAAAAACCATAAATTTAAAAGATAAAGCAATATAAATCACTCTTGAATTTGCAAATTAGAAATATCAAAGAATAAAATTTTGAGGGAAACTGCACAAAATTGTTCACCAAAATGAAAAGGAAAATAAATGATCCTTTTCAAAATGAAAGGAATAATACAATCCCTTTGTAATAATATAGGATAATAAATAATATCACCATTCAAAATCTATGCTAGATCAAAAAATTATGGAAAATACAATAAATATAAATGAATTATATGCTTAAAAAATTGAATATAATATAAACATCCTTAGCTATAAAATTGTGACAAGTAAGAAAATGTGATTCATCAACAATACAAGAATGCCAATGAAGATTAGAAAAAATACTTTGGAATTTTATGTCATTGTGTTGCTCAAGGTAATTTATGGATAAAAAATTCAATCTTGTGAGTCTAGACTAACCAATTTAATGCATGTATTATGGGCTAGTGGATTAGATATTTATAAACTTTTAGAATGCTTCTTTCAATTTGCCTAGATGTTATTAGTTTGTTTCAGCAACAAATTGGTCCCACTATTTGATAGTTTTCACATGGCAAGGATGATTAATTTACTTGTGTCAAACCATGTAAGGATATTGATTTAACAACTAGATATAAGATCAATAACAATACTCTCAATCATGCAAGATGCCTCGATGCATGCAATGATGATTCTTTGATAAATTCTCTTTATAATGCACAAAAGTAGCAAATGATAACTTTAAGATGTGATATAGTTAGCCATGCTTAGATGAAATATAAGATTATCCTAAAATAAACTAGGACTACTCCTTTAAATAGAATGTTAAGGTTCAAATGAAATGCTTTCATGTCTTGAGTCAATGCACACAATTACAAGGAAGGTAAAGTTGGTTCCATGTAAGAATTTAAATTTTAAAAGTCAAGAGATAATTTCCACAAGAAAAAATGTGACTGAGATCGCCTCTATAGCTACAAATATAATCCGAGATAGAAAATGAGTAGATTTATTGTCAAAAACATTTCTTAAAAAATAATACAAATAGAAACATATAAAATTTAAATTATACAACCACTTATGACTAAAACATGTCATATATACACTTATCATTACATAAAAAATATTCTAATTTAAATAGACCACAACATAAAAGAAAAAGAACAAATATATAATTTTCATCATTAAACTATCATTCAAAATATTATATAATAAATATAGTAACTTAGTCACTCACAAACACCAAAAAAAAGGATTGCCTTACTTAGAGTGGAGTCCCTAATTACATTGAGAGTCATAACCTATAGTCCCAACACTCAGATTTTTGCATTTTTCATATAATTAAAACATTAGATTAAATCTTGAGCTAATAACAAATCTTGACCATGAAGATTGTACGTGCCTAGTCATCCATATAAATTTTGATTTCAAATAATAATCGGTACTGTGGACAAAAATCTCAACATAATTAATAATCTATACCATGAATAAAGACTTTACATGCTCAGTTATGGCGTGAATGAAGATATTTAGCAAATACTTATGGTAATAGTTAATAGTTTGTTAGAAATCTGTTAATATACAATTATTATCACATTATCTACTGTATATAATATTAACTTAATAATATTATATTAATATAGTGTTATTATATATTAATAACTATTTTTTTATTATTTAGAAATTTGTAATGAGGAGCAATTGCAGGGAGTGATATAGGGAAGCATGCTAGTTGATTTTCTGCAAGTGGGTGGGTGGGGGAGGTCATGCCCTTCCCCATGAAGGTTTGTTTACTAGTGGGTACTCTCACACTCTTTTGATTTATATATCATTTGTCTTTCATTGTGCCTCTGATGTGTGTGGCTTTCCCTGGTGGTCTTTGGTGTTTTTGCATGCTCTCCATATCTATGTTGTTTTAAAAGAATTATAGGATCTTTATTTTTTTGGCTTTGGCTTGTACAAGTGTTAATGGATGGGGGGATGGAGCCCCCTGACCCCCCTATAAATGGGGGAGAAAACATGGAAACCTCGCATAATAATGTGAAAACATTTAAGGAGATAGTCAAAGACAAGGGACCTGCAATACCAAGAGGAGAGAATTTTTTTGGTTGGGGCCGAGGAAGGGGTCAAAAACCATGACACTATAGCCTTGGAACATTAAAACTCATTCCTAACATGAAAATGAAGAGGATAGTAATCTCTAAAAGAACTTGTTTAAAAGATGTAACCATTTTTCTAGTAGTTGTGGATATTAATAAAATTTCTGCAAGAAAATATATTCTTGGTTCTCTAATGTGTGGGAAAATAAATTTGGCATTCAATTAAACTTTTTTAGGATGTTGCAATGGTGTTTATTTGTTATATTCTTGAAAAACCACTCTATGCAAATTTTTTTTTGTCAAAACCCTATAAGAATGTAGGGGGCTATGTGTTTTGGGCCTTGGCATGACCTCTCGAGGTTGTTGCTGAGGAATTAATTATATTTTCTTGTCATAGATAGGTGGTGGTGAAACACCTCCCCCCGTCCCTGAATCCTAGAAAATCATCCCACATTTGCTTGCACCATTAGGCAATGTAGTGTGGGTGGATGAAGCCAATGCCTCCTTGCCTCACTTGGATGCCTATGCCCATCTCTTTAACTCAAGGGGTAAAAAATCCCTAGCAAAATTGAAATTAACAAGGATGGTAACCTTTTCACCTACCCATTGGAAATATTGGGAGGGATAAATGCATGTTATTTTTGTCAAAATGAAGGGCATATTCAAAAGAATTGCCCCTTAATTTATAGAAAAGAAAACATGGTAAAATCAAATTCTAACCTACCTGGAGGTAATGGGGTTGACCTAATCTGGTGAACTTCACTCTATAGGCCGAGCAAAATAGTGATTTGGTTTCCAATTCCAATCTCTCATAAGAGAAGGAGAATGCCTTCAACTTTGAGCCTATTTTAGATTAGGG
This sequence comes from Sequoia sempervirens, assembly GCA_007258455.2. Lineage (NCBI taxonomy): Eukaryota > Viridiplantae > Streptophyta > Pinopsida > Cupressales > Cupressaceae > Sequoia > Sequoia sempervirens. The sequence continues at coordinate 710,356,116 of VDFB02193867.1, read as the reverse complement.
TGGAGGCACAATTCGTCCATCTAGCTATATTAACAATCCATCCCCAAGGGGGATGGGTGAATTTGGTGGGGTATCCACTCAGGTCTTATGAACCCCACCCAAACCCCCATATTAGAATCCAACATGTGCTAAATCTGGAGAACTCCTTCAATGTTCTTGATAATGAGGAAGGCGGCTTGGAAGTGACATAGAATGTGACTTTAAACTCATCCTCAAGTGGGGGTAATGGTACCCCAACACATTTGAGTCCCCCCCTCCTCAAATCCTACTAGTGAAGTCATGTTAATTAAAAAACTAAATGCACAACAAATTGTTATGCAAAAGATTAGGAAAAGCATTGAGGATAATTACTTTAAAAAGTGTCTCTTAATGGCTCCTCCACCCTCAAGGTATTTGATTTCTAGTTAAAGAGAAGCTCTTCCATTTCTAATTCGATAAGGAGAAGCCAGAGTGACAAGAGAGGGGAAGATGGTAACTTGAGTGGGGGTAATAGGGTTGCATCCTTAGTGGGGGACCTTATAAATGAAATAGAAAATAAGAATCCTAAGACTCTTAACCCTCATGGCTCATATAACCAGATTGATAATATTAAGACTTTTGAGTTAATGAAAAATCATTATGACAACGATGACTCCCCTAACCATATTATTGTTGAGACATTGAATGTTGACAATGGGGTGGTGACATCTAAATCTCCCCACCTAAGGACAAAATCCTAGCAACCCCCAGACAAGCTAACACTTCCTCTCTTGAGCATGATGATGAGCCTGAAAGGACCCTTAATCAATGTGATGCTAATAAAGAGGAGAATAACCATTCTCAAAATTGTAAAGAAGATGTTGCCTCAGGTCAAAGAGAGGATGTGAATCCTAACTTGGATGGTGAAATGGTTGAGATACAAGGGGTGATCAAAAGGAAAAATAAATAAGAGCCCCACAAATCTAAATGGGATAGGAAATATAAAACCAAAATTAAGAAACTTAAACCAACTGAGAACATAGGGCGTGATATTAATGAAAATACCACTAATGTGCAGCTAGAAAAAACTCCTAAGTTGTGGGTTGGCTCAGGAAGCCCTAGAAAATATGCAAAATCCTTATTTGTGGCAAGAAGTGTACAACTAGCTAAAAATAAAAGGAAAAAGATAGCGTTGTTATTTAGACACCTACTACAAAAGGGTTAGAACTGGAGGAAAGTTGGCCAAAATGTTTTGATCACTTCAAGAGTGAGCAAGATGCATCCCAAATGACTGCATATCTTGGAATTTTAGGGGACTTGAATCCCTTGAAAAAAAATACATTATAAGGAGGTTCTTGAACCTTGAAAAACATAAAGATATTGTTCTTCTTCAAGAAACCAAATCCACTAGGTTCATGTTGGACACAAACCTACAGTTCATTTGGAATGGATCTACATATTTCACTACAAAGCATGAAAAGGGGAAGGGGGCTTCCATTCTCATTTCTAATCAGTTGGCACATAATGTATGTAAATATGACATTTCCCCCTATAACAAGGTGGTTTGGATTACCTTGGGAAAAGATGGCAATAGGGTAGGGGTATGTTCTATCTACACCCCAATGACCAAAGAGACAGAATTAAGCTATGGAAGTGGCTTACAAACCTACCATATGTCCCTTGGATCATGGGAGATGCCTTTAACATGGTGGGGCACCTTTAAGATAAATGGGGATGGATTGTACATGAGTTGGAAAGGAAGTGAAAGGAACTTTTGGCAAAGGATGAAAACCAAATTAAATTTGTTTGACCTTATGGAAGGAGGAAGGAATGTAAAGGGATATGGTTTACCTAGTGCAATGCCCAAAAAGGTGGAAAAAGGATCTACTGCATGGATAAAATTTATTTCAATAAATACTATTTTAGTTTTACCCCAAATAGTGAGGGTCTTAAAGTGAGTGTTTACCCTTACACTATCTCAGATCATCACCCTATAGAAGAAACATTAGTAACCAACAAGGAAAGACCCAAAGAAATTCTAAGGAAATGAGGATTCATTCTTAACACTTGGCTCCTAAAATATAGGGATTGCAAGGATACAATCACTACTCTCAATGAAATAAATAAATGGATGTTAAGGAGTCTGAGTGCCATAGAGAGATGGGACCAAACTGTACGTGATTGGAGGAAACACTTCCATTCCATTGTAAAAAAAAGGTATTGGATAGTAGAAGAGAAGAGAATGAACTTTAGGATAAATTGTTCTTAGAAGAATCTAAAGTTCAATTAGATACAAAAAATAAAGGTCTATGTTAGGAGCTTGCTATGAAAAAAAATAGTTTAAGAAGAATTCATAATCATAAGAGTTAAGGGCTCAAATTAAGGGCCAAGTTGAATTGGTTAAACTATAAGGATAAAGGTTCTAAATTTTTCTTTAGGTATATAAAAGAAAAAAGCTTCAAAGAACAGGTGGACCAAATTTGGAATGATGGTAACCTGTTCACCTCCCAAGAGGATATCCTAAAACAATTTCAAGCTTACTTTAAAGACCTATTCACCTCTGAAGGGGGGGTTGAAGACAGTCTTAAAGCTAGAGAATTCATCAAAGGGGTCATTCCAAATAAAATCACTAAGGAGTATGCAATAAGATTGGCTATAGGCATAATCAACTAAGGAATAAATTACTAATGACATCCTCTCCATGAATAATGACAAATCTCTAGGTTGTGATGGTCTGCCTGTGGAATTCTATAAAATATTTGTAGATTGGATTTGTGAGGACCTGCTACAAGTCTACTTAGAGGCTCTAAGTAGATTATTTTTAGGGAGGAACATTAATATATGCATCGTTAAGTTGTTGCTAAAATGTAGGGATAAAACTCATATCATAAATTGGAGGCCTATAATGTTGTTGAATGTATCATACAATATTTTAGCCAAGGTAATTGTGTTGAGACCTATCAATGTGCTTCACAAATTCATTAACAGTACTCAAACAAGCTTTATTAAGGGTAGATATATCTTGGAGAGTCTAATTACAAGCTGGGAGGCTATGGAGTGGGAAAATTGCTCAAAGCAGGATGATGCCATGCTTCTCATAGACTTTGAAAAAGCATACGACAAAGTGGAATGGCCCTTCATAAATACAACTCTTGAAGCCTTTGGTTTTCCAACTATGTTATGTAATATGGTGGATACTCTACTAAAGGATTTTATTTCTCAGGTTGAGGTGAATGGTTCACTTTCAAGTGAAATCAATCTTTAAATATCTATCAGACAAGGGTGTCCAATTGCACCAACCCTCTTTGTTATTGCTTGGAATGTCATGTACTACTTATTGAGGGAGCATACCCTAACACCTAGGGTTAATGGCATAAGATTCCAAAATCAAAATGAACTTGTCAATATTCAATTTTCTAATGATAATGCCATCTTCCTAGAGCTGGAAGAAAAAAACTTGGAATCTTTGATGGGAAAACTCAAACTTTTCTGCCAATTGTCAAGTGCTAAAATCTTTAACACCAAGTTCATCCTTCTAGGATGGGAGGAGTCCCCACCTTAATGGATTAAAAAGCATGACTTCCAATGGGGAGGTCCCAACAAACAAGTAAGATATCTTGGAATTCCCTTTACTGTTAGTCCCAACTTTAAGGAAATATGGATTTGGATTAAACCTAAAATTGAGAAAAAAATGAAGGTTGGAACAAACAATACCTGTCTCTTGCAAGTAGAATACAAATTTGTCAAAAAATCCTTTCTTCTTACAATATCTATATGGTTTTTAGCAGCTATCAGGCTAATGATATTCAAAAAAGAATAAGAAACTTCTTGTGATTTGATGGTAAGGGAAAAAGGAAAAAGAATTTTGTGAAACTTGGGAGTGGTGTTGCCTTGATAAGATGCATGGGGGTGGTGTTGGATTGAAATATTTAAGATTATAGGGTATTACATTACCTGCTAAGTGGATAGTCAAGGCAATGGTGGGTAGTGAATCTTAGAAAGTTTTGGTGAGAAATAACATTTTGCTTGCTACCCCAAGGCAAGCTAAGTCATGGAAAAAACTTCCTTTAGCTGATATTCTCATTAATAAACACCCTATGTCCCAAATTGGTTACTTGGTCTTCAAAAGCCTTTGGAAGGCTTGTGAATTGATTAAGCATAATGTTGAATTTAATCTTGGAAATTTTTCCATAAGTAATAATAAAAATATCCAACATATAGTTCCATATGGTGGAACTTGGAACATAACAACAAGTCCCTTACCTTGCTTCAAGGATGTTCTACTAAAAAGTGGGCTCAAAAGCGTATTAAAATATTCCATGATATTTTAGTCAATGGGTAGGTGAAAAGTTGTACCAATTTGGTGTCTAAGTATAGCATCCCTATCTCAAATCTAATAACCTGTAATATTCTCTTGATAGCTAGCAAGGATGCCAGCTTCCCCCTAAGAGTTGATGATGATATAGACCTAATCAATGACCTTAAGTGGATTGATGGTTCTGCCCTATCTAAAATTAAAGCTAAAAATATTTATAAGACCTTAAGTAGTTATCTTTATCTTTAACCATATGAATAGATGTTAGGAAACCTCACTATTTGATAAGGAATGGCAAAAAAATTCAATTGTGTTTGGCATAGTATCATAGAGCCTAAGAAGGCCTACTTCAAGTGGCTTGTTCTTTTACAAAAAATTCCTATTATATTTAAGCATATGGATGTGGATATATGAGATATATGTAGAACCCTTGAATCTATGATGCATATTCTATTTGATTATTTTTATACAAAAAAAAATTGGAATATTTTTCGTTGTGATTTAAAGATTTCGGATAAGGAATGATAAGATAATTTGGAAAGATATATAATCTATAATGGGAAATTAAATAATGCTTGCAAGGTATTCTAGGATTGTTTGTCTACTGAAATTTTATGGCACATATGGAAGGCTAGGAATGAGGATAAATTCAAAGGCTATAAGAGGGTACTTATTGAGTCTTCAAAAAGACTCACATTTCTTAATATTGCTTTGTAAGTCATAGTCACTATGGAGAGTTTGACAACCAAATTCATGAAGCTAATAGTTGATGACACTGTCATGGTTAATAAATGAGAGGTGAAGCATGGACACATTTGACATCATAATCATGAAGATTTTGAAATCTTTCTTAGAGCTTCAAGAGAGTTCCAAAGAACCTTCAATAAGATAGCAAATGGGAGGACAAGAGAACTAGCTAAAGTTTGTCAAGCTAGGCTACATATCAATAAATTGATCAATCTAGCCATTAAAGAGGTCAACTCAAATGAACAACTATTTAATAGGGTGATAGATTGGGATGATCTTGAAGATGGCAGTCAAAGTTGCAATGGCCAAAGCACCACTGAGCTCTAGCATACATATAGGTTGTAATCTTGTATATTCAAATACTTTATAATGAATGTATATCCTATGATAATGCTTGTGCAATCCTGTATAGTCTTATAGATTATGTAGTGTTGTAAAATCTCAACAATACTATCTTTATTATGTAATATTGTAAATCATGCTCAGTAATATTGTCTTGATTATGTAATGTTGTAGAATCATGCTCAACAATACTGTAACATTTTGATATGCACCTATAAGTGCAATCTTTGTATTTGATACTCTGTTAGGACAAAGCCATGTAACAATTTTTTTACTATTATTAATATAAAAATTAACTATATTTTTAATTATTACTATGTTAATAATAATAAATTGGTATTATTATTATTATTATTATGAATATAAATCAATTAATAGTGTACAAACACCTAAAAAATAGTTAATATATTTTCATCTTATTATTTCATCATTATCCTTATTATTTCTTCTATCTATATTAATTAAATAAATTTTAATTATTTAATTAAGCTAACTTTTTTAACTTTTTACTATATTTATATTAATTTAATAATTTTAATTATTAATTTAATTCATCTCTTATTAATTTCCTTTCAAACATTAATGAAAGTTGAAATTACATTTATCTTTGGTCTTTTATAATTAAATAATTTCCAAATTTTATTTAATTAGCTAATACTCCTCTTTTAAATCAATTAAAAATAATTGTGGGTGGTTGGGTGGGTGATCCTCCATGTTAGTGGAGGGATATTGGTAGAGTATGGCATGGCTCATAGGTGGGGTTTAGATGCTAAGACAAACGACACCAATAGGAGAGGTTGGAGATGAGTTGACATATGGCATAAGCGTCGATGTACTCCATATATGGTGAGTACATGCAATGAAGTTAGTTGGAAGAGAGCTCTCATATCAAGGCATGCCTTGTGTTAAAGGATGGATGTGCAAGACGGTCCATTGTGCAAGGACAAATTGCCTTGCATCAAAATTATTCTTGGCTCGTGCGAAGTGAATTGGGCTTAGTTGTCATGGGCGTTATTTATGGGTGGAGTAGTCGATGGGTTGGTAGAGTGCAATTAGTAATGTTTATGAGAAGTTGAAAGTGGGGTGTGGGTTATCTAGCTTCATTCAACTTCTGGAGTCTTCCAAAGATGGCTTCATCTAGACGCTCCAAATTCATAATTTTAGTTTTTGTGGAAGGGTTGGAGTCGTTCAATGTGGGCACTCCTATTTCCTTGCAGGTGATGGAGAGACAAGCTGCATTTAGAGAAATAACTTATTAATAGCTTAAGCATGTCTTGCTTGACAAAGATCCTCTAGTCATGGCTATAGTGAAAATGGTCTTAGGGAAAGACCATTTTGACAAGGAGTATGCGAGGGATAATGCTTGTATATCCTCATGCTTCTTAGCCTCATTGTTGGATGTCGATGTACCCAAGGCGGAGGCCAAGGTAATGCTGGAGTGCCTGTTTCATGAGGACTTGGTGGGTAATTTAGAGGAGACTTTGAAGGCTGCAATAGTAGGCAAAGGGATTATGTGTCCAACGGACTTGGAGCTGCTCTGGAAAATAGTTGAGGTGGTTAAATTCTTCCCTTTCCTCCTAGATTTGAAAGGGACGGAGCTCATGAGGCATAGGATGATTTTGGCCGTGGTGGTGGAGTTTCTGAAAAAAGCAATTAGGGTTGACAATGGCAGATGGATTGGACTGGGTGGTGGAGTTTGATTCCTTTGCAAAATTAAATGGGTTTTTGTGAAGTTTTGTATTTTTTGGTTGGTATAAATTTTGTTCAATTTGGCTAGGAGGATAGTTTATGAGTTTTCTGTTGTTGTCTTGGACCCATCCATTTTTGTATGAATTATGCTTCCATATCGATTTGGTAGTAGTGGTTTATGGTAGTTTTTTGGAATTTGATCAAGTGGTGGTTTATCCTACTAAAGTAGATGTTTGTATGGTTTGTTTTTAATTTTAATATAATATATCAAACTCTTACGTATCAAAAAAAAATTAAAAAAAATTATTTAAATTAAATATTTTCCTCTAAATGGATGTGGATCTAAGATGCAATATTGGTGCTTTGAATGGCATGTGTGGTAGCATGGGCAGGGCTTTTGCAGGCCCATTGCCTTTAGCAGGTTGTGACTTACATGGCCTTCCTTTTACTTGCATGTGACTAGAGTTTTTTGATTCAGTGCTTTGAGTGTGGCTTTCTACATAGGGTGGGTTTGTTTTTGTTTTGGGGTGTGTTATTTGTGGGTTTCTTTGCATTGTTTTTGTTATCCAATGCCTGTGACTAGTGAAGGGGTCTGGGGAGGTATTTGGTGCCTTTCTTTAGCCTTGTTTTTTTTTATTTTGGCTTCTAGTGAAGTTGTTATATTCTTTTTATGAATTTTTGAGCATCATTGCATGTGTATAGCTTGTCTTCATTTAAGGGTGTTGTCGATAATTTCTTGAATAAGGCTTCAGGGATGGAGGGGACTCGTATCTTGAAAACTAATGGTTGTTTGGAGAGGGGCCAGGATAGGCCTATCCTAGTGATTAATCCTGATATTATTGCAGAAGATGTTGAATATTTTTTGAAACATGATTTAATTTGCAAGTTTATGGGGTTGTGGGTTTCTCTTCTATTTTTGGAGTCCTAGGCTAGCCAGACTTGGAAACTAGAGGGTGAAATGGAGGTGATGCTAATGGCCAACAATTTTTTATAGCCATTTTTAATTGTATGGTTGATCACAACAAAGTTTTTGAGGGGGGGCTTATTTTCACAACCAAATCAATTTGTTCATCAAGCCATGGAATGTTGGTTTCAATCCTTGGGAGAAGCTATCCAATAGAGTTCTTGTCTAGGTCTGCCTCCCCTGGTTCCCTATTGAATTTTGGACGAAAAATATTCTACATATGGTGGCCCTGTTGTTGGGGAAGTCAGTGGGTCCTTCTTAGAAAATTATGGATAAAAAGGTACTTACTTTTGCACGTATTTGTGTTGAAATTGATTTGAGTAACCCTTTTCCAGATTCTTTAGAAATATCTGTGGGTTCATCTCCATGGGTGCAATAGATTGATTATGAGGTTCTCCCCTTTTGATGCTAGTTGTGTCACAAGCATAGTCATCTACAGAAAAGATGCCCTGGGATCCATTCTTCAAAGCCCCTTCCTTACCATCCCCCTCATAATCCTTCCAAGAAGGATAAAGGCAAGGCTCCCATTTTGGATACAATGGCAGGTAAAGAGGGTTTTATTCCTATCAAACCTCACAACATGAATCGATGTCAGAAAAGAAGCTTCAAAAAGTGTTAAGAGGAGTAGGTTTCAATCAATTTGATGTGTTAGTTGACCTTAGCCAACAAGAGGTGAGCCCTGGTTTGTTGGCTTTGGATTCAGGTGCATTTTGAGGGTACTAAAATCATGGATTATTAGAGCATTCGAGAAGATGGGATGAATTTAGCTCATATGGATTAAACCTTATGGTTTTTATAGTTCCTATGGCCTCTATGGCTTTGGATAGGCTTGAGGATTCGATCTTGGTTGAGAATTCACCTCCTATGGAGAAGATGATGTCAAATTTAGAGAAAGGAAATAAGGCTTCTCCTTCCTTGGGGATTCTTTAGAAAAAATTAAAGAAAGGGGGTCTTGAGAAACCCTTGAAGGCTAGGAGAAAGAAGGATGTAGATAAAATCAAGATGATAGGTGAGACATTGGTAGAGTCAGGATCTGTCAAAACTCTTGACTCTCATTTTTCCAACTCTCAGAGATGATTATTCTTTCATGGAATGTGAGGGGCTTGAATAGTGACCCTCAACAAACATTTGTTTGTGATTTGCTACGAAGTCATTTGTTTAATATGGTATTTATTCAAGAAATTAAACTTTCAGTGGAAAGTATGCATAGCTTAGTGCCAAAACTTTGGTGGTGGGTCCACACTTCCAGTGTATTGGTGCTCAAGGTAGTGTTGGTAGTGTGGCTTGCTCATGGAACTCTTTGAAGATCTACCCTCTTTGGTGGATTTCAAGTAAAAATTCTCTCTCTATGGTTGCTTTAAGTCTGAAGTTTGGCGAGACTATTCATTTATCTAACATTTATGCACCAACTGATATGTCGAGGAAGTAGTGCTTATGGTCTCATAGTCGGCTTCTTTGGAATAATGCTCCTATTTATCCTTGGATTGTTGTTGGAGGCTTTAATGCTATCACTTGATTGGAGGAAAAGTGAGGCGGAATGTTAAGGTTGGAGTTGTTTGCTTATCTTCTTAGAGATAATATCTTATCCTTAAAACTAGTGGATATAAATCCTAGTAATGGCCTTTATATCTAGAATAACAAGAGGTATGGTTAGTATTGTGTTGTTGAGTGGCTTAATAGGTTCTTGGTTTCTTGTTTTTGGATTGATGGATCTTGGTTTACCAGCTCTAAGATATTCTATTTGAGGGGTTCTAATCATTGGCCAATTAAGTTATCTGCTTCCTTTGCTTGAGTTGCTAGCAATCCTTCTTTCAAGTTCCAACTTATGTGGCTATGAAAGCCCTCTCTGCAAGACTATATGGTTTATTTGTGGCAATGAGGTAGACCTTCTTTTGGCATGACAATGTATTCATTTGTCAAGAAACTACAGTTTGTGAAGTATGAACTCAATTGATGGAATAGGCAATGCTTTGGTAATATTTTCCATGCAAAGGCAGCTGATCAAGCTAGTTTAGATGCTATCACCCATGGGATTAGGGAGAATGATCTTTTTTATTATTCTCTCCAAGAAAATTTGAAGGCTTTAAATCTTTAGAGGAGTGTTAATTGCAGGTGGAGATCTATTGGAAACAAAAAGTGCAGGTTGAGTGGCTTCAAGAAGAGGACAAAAACACTACTTTTTTCTTTAACTCGATGAAGGCCAGGAGACACGATAACTCAATCACATTCCTTGTGAACTCTAGGAGTGATCATCTATCCTCTCAAGTGGATATCTCAAGTGAGGCTTCTCAATATTTTTCTTCTTTATTCAAGGAGGAATCCCCTAATGTGTTGGAGGAAGAAAACCATGTTTGTGCTTGTATTCCATTCTTAGTTTCTACAGAGATGAATGATCACCTCATGAACCTAATTTCCTTGGAGAAATTGGAGGCCACTTTTTTTCAAATGAAGAAATGGAAATCTCTTGGACCTTATGGGTTTCTAATAGAATTCTTTTAGGAATTTTAGGAAATCATAAATCTATAATTATTAGAAGCAATTCATAAATCCAAAGGGAACCAATAGATGTTGAGGGCTATGAACTCTATCTTCCTGGCTCTCATTCCTAAATGTAAAGGAGTTGATAGGTTTATTTTGTTTAAACCTGTAGCTCTTTGTAATGTGTTCTATAAGATTCTTTCTAAGTTGATTGCAAAAATATTGAAGTGGTGGATTGGCAAGCTAGTTTCATAGGAACAGGGGGGCTTTGTGGCTGACAGGAAGATCCTAGCTAGTGTGGCTATTGCAACTGAAACTATTTACTCCATGGCAGATTCAAAATAAAAAGCTATGTTTATCAAACTAGACATGAAAAAAGCCTATGACAGGGTTAAATGGTCCTTTCTATGGAAATTGCTTGGTGCTTTTGGTTTTGCTACAAAGTGGGTATTGTGGGTGATGAGTTGTATCACAACCACTTCCTTCTTGGTGTTAGCTAATGGGGAGACTTCCACACTGTTTGGGGCTTCTAGAGGTCTTTTTCAAGGGTATCCCCTATCTCCTTGTTTATTCTCTTGGATGATGGTTTGGGAAGATCTATTAAGAGTCATGTTAATCAAGGTTTGATTCAAGGGTGGAATTGGGGTAATGACGTGCCTCCTCAGTCGCACTTGCAGTTTGTTGATGATACCACTCTAATTGGGGTGGCTAAAGTTAGAGAGGCTATAAAATTTTGTAAATTGTTGGATATTTACCTTGCTACTTCAGGACAATTGATAAATGAAGGTAAACATTTTTTTTTAACACTCCTATGCTTATTCAATAATGGATTGCTCAAATTTTGAGATTTCAGATTGGTCAATTACCTTTGACCTATCTTAGTATTACTCTTTCCACCGATACCCTTCACAGGGGTTCTTGGATAAGTTTCATTCAAAGGAAAACCATTGGACCCATAAGTGGTTATCTTTTGCAAGTCGGTTGCAACTTCTAAAGTCTATGGTACATGCTCTTCCCAATTATAGGTGTATGCTTTAGGTGGCCCCTTCAAGTTTTATTAAGGATTTGGATTCTCTTGCTAGAAATTTTTTATGGATTGGTAGCTTAGAATCCTCACAGTGGAGTCTTGTGAAGTGGGAGACCATCTGTAGACCGAAATAATTTGGTGGTCTTGGGTTGCGTCAGGCTAGTTTTACTAGTTTAGCTTTATCAACCAAGATTTTTTGGAGATGGTGCATTGAATAAGACCATGTTTGGGCCAAGATAATTTATAATAAATACCTGAAGGGGGTGATGAAAGAGTAGTTCCCTCGATATCCACCATTGGGAAAGGGTTTTGTTATTTGGGAAACACTTAAGAGAGGAGCTAAGTTGATCAAGGATGAATTGTTCTAGATTTGCAATAGGGGATCCAATGCCCTTTTTTTGTATGAACCTTGGGATGGTTTTTTCCTATCCTGACCAAGTATCCTAATTTGTAGGATCTTTGTCACCACTTCCCAGAAGTTGTTTGGTCTTAGGTTGAGGATTTTAAATCTACTCAGTTTTGTGGGCATGTGGATATGTCTAGATGGAAGGACCCTAATGAGTGGTTTGTTGGGGTCTAGAAGAGGATCATGTTGAGCTAAGAAACATTCCTACTAGTATGGAGTGTACCTCAATCAAAGAGAGGGATGTTCTAGCTTGGATCCTTGATCTTAAGGGGGTATACACAATGGTTAGTGGTTATCAAGAGTTGATTTTTTTAAAGTACGAGGGGTTGGAAGTTTCTTGGTGGAAAAATTTTTGGAAATTTTTTTCTTGGATTAAGTGTAATTGCTTCTTGTGGACTCTAGCTTGGAATAAATGCTTGAATTGGGATGATCTTCATAATAGGGGTTTTTAGGGTCCATTTTTTTGTATTATTTGTGGTTGTTGTGAAGAGGATTCTTCCCACTTTTTTTGTTCTATTTTTCTAAGCTTATTTGGCACCTTTGGTGGGGTATCTAGAGATATCCCTGTGTTCATGCTTCTTCTTTGATCAAATTCTAGAGTAGTTTTGGGAGGCCTCCGACATCCTCCAAATTTTATTTTATTTTTTATCAGTAAAAGGTTATATTTTATTGATTATGTATGGAAAATTACATATAAACTTTTAATACAAAATATATTCTTCCCAAGCTTTATCTAAAAAGACTTGCAACTTTCAAAAAAAACCCCATGAGCATCATTCAGTCTTTGTTTTCACTTAAAACCTAAAGCCGAATATTTAAAAACCTACTTGGAACATACTGTCCCCACCCCCTGGCTCCACCATTGCTATGCTTTTCATAAAATTATGTGGCCCATTAAAAGCACCAAAAAACCATTACTTCATACCAAAAAATTGGCCTGTTCATCTTCAAATTCTTGTCTAAGCCAGACTTTAACACCTTTGATTCTTCAACCGCATCCACCCGACAGCTTCAACTCCTTGCACCTTTCGCTCCACGGCTCCAAAATTTCTCTTTGATGAGAATTCAAAAAACCCTGGTGTCACTTTCATCAACCCACGCGAGTTGTTGCATTCTTGTCCCATATTTTTCCCCTCCTCAAACCACGTTTCTTTTGTGGGAATTGACTCGGCACCCTTGCATTCACCTGTTTCCTGACCTCATCCTTCTGATGCAATTCGGCTTTCAATTTTTCCCATGCCACTGAAATTGTGTGTTTATACTCCTCTCTATCAGTTCTTCTTCTCCACCTTATAAAAGGAATCAACCCTTCTTCAGTGGCCTCATCCATGTCTTCAATACCTTCTGATACATCAAAACCCACACCCGACACCGCCCATTCCATGAAAGACTCCAATTTTCCTAACAGCGCTTTGTCAAAGAACATTAACATTACCCATTTGGTTTCCTTGGCCTCCTCCACTAGCTCCATTGCCCATGCAAACACCATTGATGCTATGTTGGAATTTAGACGTCCCCTATGAGAAGCATCCATGAAATGCGGTCCTAAAACCCCAACCATTGCGTCCACCACTGCCTTTCGGTTTACTTTTAGCATTAGTTTTAGATGTTGCATTGTTGGGGGTCCGAAAAAACCTTTATGTTGCAATGTTGTGGAGAAGCCCCACATCACCTCCATCTGCTAATAGTTCATGGCCTGAAACTCCACTGAAAGCTTTGGCAATTGTGTTGACAAACTTTCTGATTTTTCTCAATTTTAACCTGGACGCCTATCACGTCATTTTCTAGTCCTTCCGCTATGCTTCATGAAAAGCCAAGAAAATTAATTAAAACAAACTTTGTATCGCCTAATGGAAAACTGAATTTTATCGATGCCTCATCAAATTCCCGTAAACATCCAGTTCACAATCATCCTTCGGCTACAGACCTCTCCTGTCATTGTCCTCGCATCCTTTGAAAGGATTGCCACTTGTGGAAAGAATTAAATTCATTCTGTCTGAAAAATAATACCACCCCTGATTTCAAAAATCACCCGCCTACACATCCATTATTTTAAAAAGTCAAAGACAAAAAAAGCTTTACCGATTACCACCACACCACCACAAAGCTGAAACTGAAAAGTCTTAAATAGTGACACCCCTTAAATCCTCAATGGTCATTTTTTCATTATCCTCAAAAGAAACGGCCCATTTGGATAAAATATCTACCTCCCTATTCCCATCTCTCTTTATATGACTAACCACATAATCTTCAAAGGATTCCAAATCTTTTGATATAGTTTTAACAAAATTCTGAAGATGCCAAACCTTCATCTCTCCGACTTTGATAGCCTGAATGATTATTAAGGAGTCTCCTTCTAAGTGCAACTTCTTAACACCAAATTGTTTGGCTAGCTTTACCGCTAATAAATCTCCTTTAGCTTCCGCCAAATTGTTAGTTCCATCATCTAACTTTTTTGCTGCTAGGGCAATTGTGTTGCCAAAATGATCTCTTAGGATCACACCTGCACCAAACGAGCCAGGGTTACCTTTAGCTGCTCCATCGAAATTTGCTTTAACCCAATCATTCATAGGTTTTTCCCATCTCACCAGCTTTTTCGAATCACTTCCAGATTTCACTTTCACAGATCCTGGCCAGGATTTGATTCGGATGCCAGGCCACTCCTTTTGTATTCGCCTATCCTCCAAAGAGAAAGGATTGCAAAGATTTTGTGGTTGATAAATTGCACTCCTCGCCACTTCTTCAATACTATGCTCAATTCGCCATAGTATTTTTTTCAAAGATTCACTTTTCTCTGCGAAGATTCTCCTATTTCTTTCTTTCCAGAGCTCCCATATCACCAGCGATGGCGTCACTACCCAGATGCTAGACAAAAAGGAACCTGCCACCATTCTTGGCCAACTTTCAAAAACCTCTTTCACTGTCCTTTGCATCGGACTTTGCCACCCCAACTTTTGTCTAACAAAATCCCAACACCTTGTAGCCATCTCACACTATAACAGCAAATGCTCAACCGATTCTTCATCCTTGTCGCATAGAACACATTTGGATGGGCCGGCAAAACCCAGGCACTTTCGTCTATCCCCAGTCAGAATTCTACCCTTGACAGCTAACCAAGCGAAAGTTCCTGCTTTCAGAAGAACATGCTTACTCTAGCATAAATCTTTTGCCCAAAAGAAATCCCTCTCCAAAGAGTCTAGGAGTTGATAGCCAACTTTCACCGAATAGCAACCAGTGGAGGAGCCACACCAAACAAGCTTATCTTCATTCTTTGAGATAAAAACTTTCCTTTCCTGTAATAGCCTCTTCATACGGTGAATTTGGTCTTCTGAGAGCCCCTCTCCCATAACATCTTTCCACACCCATTCATTTCCCATTGAACCCTGCTTTAAAATCATGTAGTCATGCACCTTAGTTCCCCATTTTTTAGAGAAGTACTGTTTTAGATCCATTAAATCTGGACCTTCACCAATGTTTGGAAAACCTTCCCACGAGTCCTCCCAAAATTTAGCCTTCAAACCATTGCCAATTTTCCAAGAGAGATGGTTTAAAATGACAGGTCTACATGACACAATAAAATTCCAGATCGCTGATCCTTTTGGAGGATTGTGAATTGTAAAAATTCTTTGCTCCTCATTTGAATCAAGATATTTAGCCTTTAAAATTTTAACCCACAGCAGTTCTGGATTAGCATACAAGTTCCATACTAATTTCGCTCCAAGAGCTTCATTTAACAACTGCCAATTCCTTAGACCAGCCCCACCACTAGCCTTAGCCCTACATATCTTATCCCAGGCCATCAACGGGATTTTATCTTCATCACTAGCCCCATTCCAGAAAAATTTCCTCATACGCTGACCTATTGAATTCAAAAATTTCTTAGGGATTTTTAGACACATCATAGAATAAATGGGAATGGCAGAAATTACCGATTTTAGTAGAAATATTCTTCCAGCAGAGGTAAGCCACTTACTCTTCCATCCATCCAACCGATTCATACATGATTCCACCAGGTCCTTCCATAAGCAAGTTTTATTCACCCCTCCAAACAAAGGGATTCCTAAATATTAACTTGGAAGAGTGCCAACCTTCATTGCCAAAATCCGGCTAATGTCCAACTGACGTTGAATGGGGGTATTAAAAAAGAAAATTTCTGATTTTCGCCAGTTAATGCATTGGCCTGAGGCCAAGCCATACTTATCAAGTAAGCTTTTCATCACTCGAGATTCTCTTATAGTTGCATCCCCCATCAGAAAAGTGTCATCGGCAAATTGTAAATGTGATAAAGCTTCAACACCCTCTGCCACTTTAATACCTTTCCAAAGGCCTTCATTACATTTTTTAGAAATTAACCTTCCCAAAACCTCTGCCATAATAATGAAAAGAAAAGGTGATATAGGATCACCTTGTCTGATTCCCTTGCGAGAGCCAAAGAAACCTTGAGGACTTCCATTAACCAGCACAGAAAAACGTGGTGTACTAATGCAACTTTCCACCCACACCTGCCATTCCAACCCAAAACCAAATTTTTCAAGCACTTTTAGCAAGAAATTCCTATCAACCTCATCATAAGCTCTTCTTATGTCCAACTTAACCATCATCTTCTCAATTTTTTCCATTCGAACTGAATGTATGACTTCATGGGCTACAATTATTCCTTCAAAGATTGATCGATTTGGAGAAAAACCACTCTATTCTACAGAAATCACAGACTTCAACACCAATTTCAACCTGTTAGCAATAACTTTTGTAATGACTTTATAAATCATATTGCATAAAGAGATAGGTCGGTAGTCATCAAAGGTATTAACCACAAACTTTTTCGGAATCAGGGCTAAAAAAGTGTTATTTAGCTCCTTAAGAACCAGTCCCTTTCTCCTGGATTCCTCAACCACCTCCTTGATATCATTTCCAAAAATGTCCCAGAACTTTTGAAAGAAGATTGCTAGGAAGCCATCCGGCCCAGGAGCCTTGTCCCCACCTAAACCAAATAAAGCTTTCTTCACTTCTTTTAGAGAGACTTCCTCCATAATCATTTTGTTTTGTGCTTCTGATATGCAGCTTGGAATGACATCCAATATATCAAAATTGGCATCAGAACCACCATCCCCTACATTGAAACAGTCATAGAAGAAGCTAGTGGCCTCCAAATTAATTTGATCAGCATCATACAAAGTTTCCCCCAGCCCATCCTTAATTGACAGTATTTTGTTAGTGGATCTGCGAACCTTCACAGAATTGTGGAAGAACTTGGAATTCCTATCACCATCTTTCAGCCAGGTTTCCCTAGACTTTTGTCGCCAGAAAATTTCCTCGCGTGGTAGGGCTTCAGAGTATTCTTTATTTAGCTTCTTTTCCATTTCAAAATCCACCTCACTCATCCCATTTTCAATAATCTTGTTGTGCAGGTGACTTAGATTTTTCTCTATCATTAGTTTTTCATCAAAGATATTTTTAAAAGACTCCCGGTTCCATGCTTTTAACTTCTCTTTAATGTATTGAAGCTTCTTAAAGAATATGAACGCTTTACAACCAGTCCGTCTTGGAGCGTTCATCCACCAATCTCTAACCAATTCCTTGAAATTGTTTGCTCGGAACCACATCGGTTCAAACTTGAAAGGGCATATGTCCGGGGTAGTATCCTCTTGGATCCTCAAGCAAATTGGGTAGTGATCCGAGCCAGAAATGGGGAGAATCTCCGCCTCACACACCCAATTCACGGAAGTCCAATCACCAGCCAGAAAAAATTTGTCTAATTTTTCTACAATGTTAAGAAAGCCCCTCCTTTTGTTAGTCCAAGTAAATTCTCCTTTCTTGAAATGAACTTCACACAACCCATTATTTACAACAAAATCACTAAAGTCCCGTTGACTCTGCCTAGCCCAACATACACCCCCAGATTTATCTGAAGGCCTCAAAACTGCATTAAAGTCTCCACCTAGGAGGCACATACTATCTCCTCTTTCACTTAAACGCCCAGATAGTTCTTGCCATAAAGCATTTTTCTGCACAGAATTGTTTGGACAGTAAATGTTGAGGATGTAAAAACAATTTCTCAGCTATTTAGATTCAACCTTTACCCACTGCCAATTTTTTTCTTGCCTCACAATGTGTACATCGACCACAGAGGCATTCCACAGTAGTCCCAAACCACCTGAAGCACCTTCAGCCCCGACTAAGGTGTTATTCCAACGAGAAAAACACCTTGTGAAAAGAGAAAAATCTGATTCTTTTACCTTTGTTTCTTGAAGTAATAGTAAAGTTGGTCTCATTTGATCAAGACATATTTTGATCAAACGTATCTTGTCAGAGGCATTGCAGCCCCTAACATTCCAAGATAAGATTTTCATGGCTGTCGGGGGAAGGCATAGCCTTTCCCCGACCTTAATTTGCTTTGACCTGCAGCATTGCCAGCCAGTTCCAGCCTCATCCTGTTAGTTTTAGGACCCCTCCTCTTCTTCTCCCCTAACTTTACCTTGTTGTTAAGGGCAAGTGTTTGTTCTATAGTTCTCTTTTCAACAATGTCAATGTTGTCATGCATACCTAGAATATCTTCCTCACTGGCATCCTCCTCTGAATCTGACTCCGAAGTTGCATCTTCCAAATTCCCATCATTGTCTTGAACCCCTTTAAAATCATTGTCTAAGTTTCTCATTGGAGATATAGGGATATCCTTATACACTTGTTCTTCTATCTGGTTTCCATGCCCCTACCTCGTTGGGGAAGCTCCTATAGATCCAACTATTTCCTAAGGGGAAGCAGACTGTCACGACCCCTATTTTTATGCTTTGTATTCTACAATGTTTGAATAAATTAATTGGTGTTGAAATAAAAGTACAATACAATAAAGAGGGATTTAATTAAAAATTTAATATAGATTTTATTTATTCCAAATAAATGATAATACTTGGTTAATTTAGAATAATTATTTTTATTCCCAATTGAATGAACTTTCTTTATTAATTATTTGGAGTAAATATTTAATTTGCAAGTGAATAATATTTCTTTATTTTCTTACCAAGGATAAATGTTTCTGTTGCAAATTAAAAATGGTATTTTCTCACTATTTACTGTGACTAATTACGTAGTTGCAATTAAAAAAAAAGAATTCTTTACTATTATTTATCAAAGATAAATGTCATACGTGAAAATACATTTTATTATTGATTTTAAAGATTAGGTATTGGAAAACTAAAAGAAATTTTTTAAGTGGGGAAAATGATAATGGAAACACAATATAGTTTCTTGATCTTTTATTTTCTCTGCAAGAACAATAACTAAGAATGAATGTCGGGTAGAGTTTTCTAGAGGAAATTAAATTAAAGTAGTAGCAAGAAGGAAAGAGTAGGATACAGGAAAAAGGGAAAGCAAGAAGAGGATCTTCAACCTGAAAGCAATTACCAAGTTTTTAAATCCCTTCCTATATATTTTAATTACAAATTGTGTGAAAATTGTTTGTATTGTGAAAAGATTGAATTGCTTTTGAACCCATTTGTGCATAATCACTGGATCGAGTGCTAACTGTATGAAATTCCTCATCCTAGCTGTACAATCTGTATATCCTTTCATATTCATTTGTATATATATATAGATAACTCCATGTAATGATTAATTGTTGGTGTAGAATCAGGTCCAATTGTTCTTTCAATTATAATACTATTTCAAACCTTATTAAAAAAAAATTATATACCTAAATATATATGCATATATATCATACAGTGTATATATATACATATACATCTAAGTATTTAACCCCTATACATGCAAAGTTTGAAATTGAAACCATATTTCTTGAAACCGTCATAGTTTTTATTGTATTTGGAGATGGAATTATGTAGTTTTGTTTACTATTTTAAATGATAAACTGTAATGTGAAGGAAGGGGGACTCCCCAACCGCGTCCTCCCCCATTAGGAGAGGGATGCGCTGTGGAGGACAAGGAGGCAACCTGTGGAGAGGGTGTTGCCTTCCATAGGCAGCGTCCTCCCCAATGGGAGGCCGATAGCCTTTATCCTTGCATGTTTTTTAAAATAAGTTTCAAACCTGTACAAAATGCAAATTGCTCTACTAAGTGCGCTAAATGTGTATAGTTTGTAATTGCAGTATATATATACATATATATGTTAATATATATGTATATATCCATATATATGTTAATATTTACGTATATATACATATATATTAACATATATATATGTATATATATATGTATATATACATATATATTAACATATATATGTATATATACATATATATATACACATTTAAACAGGAATATATTTATTTTAATTAAGAATAAACAAATTTAGAAATTGGAAATGAAAATATATGAACTTGGTTGAGAATGACTCATATTTTTGTCGTAAGTTGGTAATTTTTTGTGTAGAAATGAATGTATTTTTATAAGGATCATGCTGTGAATTAGCTGACTACAGTAGTAGTTTGTACAATCATTGTAAAGTATTTCCAAAATATGACTAGATAGAAAATACAAAGTGATGGTAGGCATGCTGATGTGTTTCTTATAACTGTTAAAGATGTCCCTTCATATAATTGCAATATAAATCTTCTTTAAAAATTTAACAAATAAGCACGGTTATGCATCTTATGGCATACATCCAATCTTGTTGATTTGTATGGTGTGTTTCCATAATACAATCTTGCAATTTATAGTTCCAGTTTGGTATCTTATTGTTCTTGAATCTTTAATGTTAAGTTACACTTTGATAAATATTTACACTCTTCATTCGCATTCATTTTTGTTCATATCATTCTTAGATCTGTTTAAGTGCATTGTCCCAAGGGACACCTAGGCACCAAATCACTCAACCCATGATCTTAGTGGCCAATTGAATTTTTTTGTCACACCTTTGCACAAGAAACTTTGTTGGAGGGGAATTCCATCATTCCATATTTGTTTTGGTAACTTGAGAATCATAGAAATGTAATTTAGTTTTTCTTGAAGAATTGTCTTGATGAGTTTTCTCCTTTTGCTAGGTTTATCTAATTTGTGGTTATAGTCACCCAATCTGCTTTTACTCCATTAGTTAGAACCATCCAAAACTTGACATAATTATGAAGATAATTAACAAGGAAGTTGTGCCTCTTTAAGATTGATAATGCTATTGATTTTTGCACGTTTTGGGAGGGATGTTTAAACGATATATATATATATATATATATTTGAATTTTTTTTCTCTTCTGATATGTTTGCACAATGCTGGTAATCTTATGTTTGATGAAATTTACTAACATTTACTTTTAAGAAAGATAGCCTTTTTCCTTAAATCAATCATATAGTTTAGATTTTATCTTGGATAGATCTTGCTATAATTTTGGGAAGATGATAGTCTTCCAATTAAGTTAAATAGAAAGAAAGTTTGTCAACATTTGAACTTGTCATATGAGAATAATAAAGGTCTAGAATTGAAGTTGTGAATTTGATTCAGGTAAGAGTTTGGTGAATTAATGTTTCGTAGAAGGGAATTCTTGAATTTGAGACCACTTGGCTATTGTTTAGCTAGATAAGTATCTCACTATATTCTTGGTGATCTTTTGTGAAACCCTTGACAAGCACATCAAGCCTGTAGTTGTGGAGTTAAGCTCTTGAATGTAAAATATGTTAAGACTCATAAGATCTTCATAATGTCTCTTAAAAGTGTTGTGAGATAGATAGACCTCAGACTCCCATCACCATCTCATATGGAGTAAACTATTAACTTGAATCATTGATTTTATATAGACCTTCCCTGTGTTGCTAAATTTGGGTGTTCTTGGCATGAATTACGTTTCAGAAGTTATAAATGCACTTTCTCTTTCTACATTGTTCGAGTGCAAGACTTAGGTTGATCTTGGTACATAAATGGTGTAGAGCAATGGAGTGATCCTCTGTAGTTGATGACTTTATTAGTCAGAAATGTGTGATGAAGTTGTAAATGGTCATGTCAGTGAGACAGCTTGATCATTGCCAATGAGGCGTCTTGTAACCAATGAAGTCTTTCATTAAGCCAGTGAGGCACTTTTGCGAGTGGTTTTTTCATCCCTACGATGGTTTTCCACTCATGGAATCTTTGTGTTATGGTTTCTTTGTGGATGCATTTATGACCTTTCTTTTTCCTTAAATTTTCCTTTGTGGTATTTGAATTTACATGTATTGATAAGATGATAATTCTTGTGTAAGACTACATGGCTAAATCTAATGAAGGCACAACCTTGTTTTGATATACTTTGATTCATTAATGTAAGTTATTCCATTTGAATAAAGTGACAAAATTAATTTAATTCTTCCTCTGTACATTTGTATAAATAATTTTACCCTCTTAAATTAATATGGAGATTAAGGTTTATAGTTGGTAAGTGAGATTTTTTCCAAACATTACACAGACCAATAACTTCATGGAAGGTTTGATGATTTTATTTGATATTGAGAGAGTATGTGCTCTTGGTTGGTGTAAGATCATTTGAGTCGGACTCTCAAATAATTGTGAATCTGTTGACTAAGCAAAAGTTGGATGGCTTGTACTAGCAACTTGCTTCTAATTTTAGGCTTATTATGTGTCTGAGGTCCTGGCTCAAGTCTATTATATTCACTCACATCTTGTATGAGTGGAAGAGGGTTGTTGATTATTTTTCCAAATGGGCTTTTGAGCATGTTGATGGCTGGCAAGTTTGATCCAAGTGGATCGAAATACCTAAAAAAATTAGTCTCAAAATTCATCTAAATTAGCATCATTGGAAAGAGATCACTGACATGATCTTGATGCAACTTGAACAAGTTGAAAAGGAGTTTGAATGCAGAAGTTATGTGCAGTCAAAGGTTTGGTCAAATAGGTGAATCAGGTGGTCAAAAGGGGTGAAAATTTGATCTCCTCAAATCCAAGTAAAAACATTGTCATGTTGAAGGGCTCATCAATACGATTCTGATGCCTTTTGAATTGCATCAAACAGAGTCCGTATGAGCAAGATAGAGCCAGTCAAAGTTTTGGTCAAACTTAGCCAAAATGATGACGTCAACATGTGACATGGCAGGTGGTGATGTGGCAGGAGTAGCGAGTTGGCACTGACATGGTGGAAAAAAAATGGATTAAATCATATTGTTAAAGAAAAAATATATGGCTTAAAAATTAAAAGAAAAGGGGAGGATTTAGTGGGATTTTATCCCTTAAAATCCTCTTTCCTTGCCCATAAAACAAGGAGAGAAAACAATCTGTAAACTCGTATTTCAACAATTAACCCCTTTAAGCCCAAATTACAAGGGGCTTAAAAAAGAACTAAAATAATTCATAAAGATTACTAAAGGAATAAATCCCGAAAGGATTAAAGGCTTGAATTATAAGCCATTCTTTTAACAGGGATTTTATTATCCAAAATTATAATGGCTCATAATTAAAGGGGTTCGTTTTTTTATTGTATGGCTTAGAATTATAAAAGCCAAAGGGGGATTTATTTTTGAAGATTTGTAAATGGTATATTAGTTATTTTTACTGTAAAAGGGGGAATTATGAGGATTATGGAGATTTGTAAAAATCATATGATGTAAAAATGGGAGATATGCAATATTTGCAAAATAACATGGTTAAAGCCATATTAGCAAATAAATTTGTATAAAAAAGGGTCTTATTTTCTTGTAAAGATAGTAGAATTTTCTTGGAGAAAATTGTAACAAGGAGAATTAGTGAAGTTCATTTTGGATAAATAATTCTTTGGAGGAGAATATTGTAAGCACGAAGGCCTTTTGAGTGTCTTCAAGTGTTGAGAGGAGATTGTGAGAAATTTTATGCAGGTTTTGGAGCTTGGATATTGTAACAAGGCAATTTGATTGCTTGGCAACATTAATAAAGCGGTCCTACTTGAGAAGTGGACCTAGAGATGTAGTCCTGATTGGACGAACTTCGTTATCAACCTGCATGTTCTAATCTTCTATCTATCATTATCTCCATTTCTTTTCATTTTTCAATTCAAATTTTGATTTCTAATTACAACATTATAGTAGTTTGATAATCTTTTCAAGTTCTGTAAAGTTTAATGAACTAGTTTTACATTCTCAACAGTTAAGAAGCATAATCATGCAATACTGCCTGGATTGGGAAAAACTGTAATTCAAATCAATTTACAAGTTAATTTTGTAAACCCTAATTTCATATCAAAGTTGAAGGTTGGGAGAGGTTACCCTAGGATTATTTCCAAGATTTAGAGAGGCTAATCTTGGAGGACATGGTTGGGTGATGCTTTTGTTTGTTGGTCTAGTAGTGTGCTTTACTTTTTTACGACTGTTTGCTAGTTTCGGTAGTCTTGGTGTTTTCTTTGGGTGCTTGCTTTGGACCCTGATTGCTTTGTATTGGTGATTTTATAGATGCAATAAATTTTTACTCTCTTTATTCAAAAAGAAAATCATCTATAATTAAATAATTTGCACACTCCTCTTCCTATCAAATATACTCTATTTGGTTCAAAACTTTGATGCTTTGAGGAACATTGCTAACAAGTTTGTTGCTAGCATATACTTGCAAAATGATGCTTTGCTTCACAGCGTACAACAGTATGATTTTACTATGGGTGAAGGTTTGATTGGTGGTCTATTTCCAAGACACCTCATATATTACAACAAGAGGTATGAAGAAATATTTAAAGGAATGTTGTTATCAACAATGCAGGATACCTCAGTTCATTTATATCAAGCTCTCAATAAGAATAGATCTGCATTTTCAATGGAGGAGATAGATAATTTTAAATGGAAGTACCATGCAATTTCCTTCTTGAAAAGTCATACTTTTGTTCATGATTTGCAATTTTCAGCCTCTCCATAAGCTGCAAAAAGGAAATATTGTTATAGTTATTTACTAGATATTAACAAAACAATTCCTTCTTATGATCATCAGCATACAGGAAAGCATGTGGAAACGAAAGAAAGCTCAGTTAATGGCTTTAAAAGAGCAAGAAATAAATCATTATCTTTTTAATTTTGGTCTTTATCCAGTCTAATAGTTCTTTTGGTAACTATATATATGTAATGGGCTTCACATTTGTAATAAAGTATAAAGGGGAATATGAAGATTGTACATTCTATTAGGGTATTTCTTGAGTCTTGAATTGGGGATGATCTTATGTAATGCATCAATTAGATAATAAAAAATGTAAGGTTTTAAAGAAGTCCTCTATTTTTGGGGTAGTTTGTATTGGGTAGGAAACAAGATTGTATTAGTCTATTGTAATAGTCAACCTGACTGTGTTGGTCTAATTGTTGAATTGTAAAAGTCTATTATTCAGACTATACCTGAGGGTTTTCTTCCTATTTCTTTCCCGCCAATATGTCCGCCTGAATCAAGATTTTGTATAAAATATATATTTTAATATTAATAAAATTATAGTGGCCTACCACTTTTGATCAAAAAAAAATTGCACACTCCTCTTTTAAATAAATTAAAAATAATTTATTTAAATTACTTATTTTTTCTAAAATAAATAATTAATATTTATTTATTTCTCAAACTATCATTTTGAATTAAATATTTCTCTCCTCATCAAATTCAAATTATAGGTCTTACCCCATCTTGAATTTTCATATCCATTGATCTTGCAAATCAATCTCCACCATTGATCAAGTATCAAATGAAGCATATAAATAAAAAGTTTTTATTTCATTCAAATCCCTATAACTTTTATTATCAAAAATCTCTCTAGCACTCTTATCACTATATAAAGCATTCAAGTATTCAAGAATTATCATTATCATTTATCAAGTGTAGGTATCATTTATCTTTGGCCATTTTTCATTATCATTGCATTATATCATTATTTTTCTTTCATAGTTTGTTACTTTGAAGAGTAACAACAATAGAGTAAACCAAAATCTTAGCTATGATGACTTTTCTTGTTATCTAAATTCTATATTTTAAACCAATATCATGAACTTCATTGTGTGATTGTGAGAGTATGAGTTTTACATTGTTGATATTTGCAATTTACATTTTCATCATTCACAAATACTAATTTATTATAGTTATTGCTTATAAGGTTGATAATTATTAATATATTATTACATTATTATAATTAGTATATTTAGAAGTTAGGATTACTAATAATATTATTATTTTTATAATACTTTTAAATTATTATTTTTTTGGTTCGTCATAGTAATATTATACTATATTATATTATTCTAATTATTATTATTATTATATTAATATTAAAATCACTAAAATATTATTATCTTTTGTATTATAATAGTAATATTACAATATTATATTAATTATTAATTTTATAATATAATTATATTATATGTTTTTGAGAATACATGCATCAGATGGCGAACAAAGGCACTTGGCGGGTGCGTGCTAGGGTTTTGAAACCCCAATCATGCCTTTTGTTATTGGTGTTGCCTCTGTGCAACTTTGGGGGATATTGTTTGTTTGTTCAATCCACGGTCAAGGGACCACGAAAACTCTTATTTTTCCTATTTCTATTTGCAGTGCTTTCATGGAGTGATTTATTTACAGGAGGACAGGTTTCTTGTTTAGATCGGGACTTTTCTTCCTATTTTTTGCTGCATTTTTGCTCTTTTTTTTTTGTCTTCACTTGGTTTGGAGGCATGGAGTCTCCTTCAAGTATGTTTCCTTTTAGTGCAATTGTGGTTTATTATTTTTGGTGTTCATTCGAGAGTTTTGGGTTGCATGTAAAGGGATTGGTTATTTTCCTTGGCATGGCTCCCCATGGGGTTTTGAGTAGGTCAGGTTTTTCATCTCTCATTCTATATGGTGAGATGGAGTGCATGCACATGGTTAATCATGATGATGGTTCTTCAAATTTTGGTGTGTTTAAATTTCAAAAAGTAAATGGTTATTTGGAACGCTCTCAAGACTACTTAGTTTTGGTGATTCAACTAGACTCAGTGACTGAGGAGATGGATTATTTGAGCAACTATGTTTTGATCTACAAGTTCATGGGGATGAGGGTCTCGTTCCCATTTTTAGAATCATGGGTTTGGAGGAAGTGAATCTTGAAGGTGATTTTGACATTATGTTGGTGATAAATAATTTTTTCGTGGTTGATTTTTCCTGTTTATTGGAAAGGAACAAGGCTTTTGAGGTCAGATCGTATTTTTACAATCAGGTGGGTATTTTCATTAAACCATGACATGCATTCTTTAACTTTGTGGAAGATTTTCCTTCCAGGGTTCCTATTTGGGTGCACCTCTTGTGCCTGCCTTTGGAGTTTTGGAGAAGTGATATTTTGTAGATGATTACCCTTTTTCTTGGGAAGCCTATTGGACCTTCACAAAAAAAATTGAGTAAAAGGGTAATTTATTTCACCTATGTTTGTGTTAAAATTAACTTGAATAACTTGTTACCAAATTCTATAGAAATTTGTGTTGGGTCTTCTTCTTGGACTTGGCAGTTGAACTACGAGGCTTTTCCTTTCCGCTGCAGGATATGCTATGAATATGGACACTTACAAAGGAAATTCCCTAGGGTCACTCATGCTTTTGGTGTGGGTAATGCTCCCTCTTCTACTACTCTAAAGAAGGATAAAGGGAAAGCTCCAATGCAGAAGGTGTTGGCTGATAAGAAGGGATTTGTACCTTTTTATTCTTATAACAAGTCCAGGGGATTAAAGTGAGCCCTCAAAGATAGACAAAAGGATGATACCTCCAACAACTTTGAGGTCCTTGATGATTTGGCTCAGGAGGAGGGTGTGCCATCAAGTATGTAAGTGTTAGATGGTGGGTTGGATAAGGTTCACCTAGAAAAATAGGAAAACATTAATCTTAACCCCTCTTAGTTGGGGGATCAGGAGGCTCAAATGGACATAGATCTTCCTCCCTTTTCTCTCAAGAAAGTGGGGGTGCTTGTGATACCAAAGGTTAAAGAAAGATCGAACATTCCTAGTTTTGGTCTCAATACTAAGAAGGAGATCATTGGCAGTGGTAAAGGTAAAGCCTCTCCTCCTACCTTGGGCCTACAACAAAAACCCCCTAAGAAGGGGGCTCCTAAGAAGCCCCCTAAAGTTGGACATAAGAAAGATTAGGAGAAGGTTAAGTTAATTGGTGATAATTTCGTTGAGTCTGGATCAGTGAGAACCATCGATTCTCATTTATCCCAACCTCAAAGATGATTGTGCTATCTTGGAATGTAAGGGGTACGAATAACATCCCTAGATAAAAGGCTATTCATGAGTTGATTCATGTTCATTATCTTGGCTTGATTTTTTAGGAGACTTAGTTATCTATTAACAATATGATGAATTTAGCCTCTAAAATCTAGAGTAGAGGTCAATGTCAATGTGTGGGAGTGTAAGGTAGCTCTGAAAGGGTCACTTATATGTGGGATATGTGTAGATTTGTTCACATTTGGTGGTTTTCTAGTAGGCAATCTATTTCTCTCGTTACTTCTTGCTTGGAATCTAGCAAGGTTATCCTTCTCTCTAATATATATGCTTCAGTTAATCTTCTTGGTAAGTATTTGCTTTGGTTTCATATTAGATTTATCCACTCTCTTGCTCCTTTGCTCCCTTGTATTGTAGAAGGTGATTTCAATGTTATCCTCTCATTAGAGGAAAATCTTGGTGGTTCAACTCACCTAGAACCCTCTTCAGAGCTTCTGAGGGACAATATTGCTTTCTTAAACCTTGTTGATATCAAACCTTATAACATAATGTTTACATGGAATATTAGGATAAGTGGGGAGGCTTCTATCTCTAAAAGGTTGGAAAAATTCTTGGTTTCTAGCTTTTGGGTTGGTGAAAGATGGTTGACTAGCTCTAAGATTTTAGATTGGAGAGGATCTAATCATTGTCCAATCAAATTCCCAGTAAACCTTTCCAAAAACTCTAAAATACAATCCTTCAAATTCCTACCGATGTAGCTTCAAGAATCATCACTTCATGACCTTGTTCCTATTTAGTGGTGATCTGGGAAGCTAGCTCATGCCACTGTAATGTATGCCTTCACCAAGAGGCTTCAATATGTCAAATATATGTTGAAAAGGCAAAGCAGATATAATTTTGGTAATGTCTAGAAGTTCAGACTAAGAAGTTAGCTCAAGCTCACTTGGATTCCATTACTAGACAGATCTAGGACTATGATCTTACTAAGGAAAACTATAAGATGGAAGTAGTGGATTTAAAAGAGGTGGAGGAATGGGAGTTGTGAAAGGATATTTTTGGAAGTAAAAGTCTCATATCGATTAGCTTCAAGAAGGTGATAGAAATAATTCTTTCTTTCACAATTATGTTAAGGACAAAAGATAGGGTAACCTCATTTTTTCTCTTAGGTCCTCAAAGGGTAATCTTCTTTCCTCCTTTAGTGTGATTTCTAAAGAAACTACTCAGTTTTTTTCCTCTTTATTCATAGAGGAATCCCCTATTGCCTCTAAGGAAGAAGCCCAAATTTTAAATTGTATGAACCCTCTTTCATTTCTAGCGTTGCGAAATGAATGTTTCTTTGATCAAACCTATCTCTATGAATGAGTTGGAGGATATAGTGTTCTTATTGAAGAAAGGAAGGCCCTAGGGCCAGATGGGTTCCTAGTTGAGTTTTTTTAGGAGCTTTGGAATGTTATCAAGTTGGATCTCCTTAAGTTTGTTAAGGAATCTCATAGGAACAAGAAAATCCTAAGAGCCATGAATGCTACTTTTCTTTCCCTTATTCTAAAAAGGGAAGGAGCCAATTCTTTGGATCTCTTTAGACCCATAGCCTTATGTAATATTGTGTAAAAAATTATTACTAAGCTTATTGCAGAATGTCTAAAGCTATGGTTGGGAAAGTTAATTTTTGAGGAGCATGGTGGGTTTGTTGCTAGTAGGCAGATTCTTGATGGGATAGTTATTATGACAGAAGCTATCCATTCCATGGCCTCCTCCAAATAAAAGGCAATGTTTATCAAGCTTGATATGGGAAAGGCTTATTAACATGTTAAATGGGATTTCCTTTGCAATATCTTGCGAGCTTTTGGGTTTAGGGGTGACTGGATTGATCGGGTTAAGAGTTGTGTTAGCTCTTCTTCCTTCTTTGTGCTTATCAATGGAGAGTCTTTTGAGATTTTTGGAGCATCTAGGGGCCTTCGACTAGGTGGCGCCTTATCCCCCTACTTATTTATCCTAATGGTTGAAGGTTTAGGCAAGTTTATTAAATATCATGTGGAGCTTGGTCTTATTCAGGGTTGGAGTTGGGGTAGTCACTTACCCCTCCAATCCCATCTTTAGTTTGTGGATGACATTTCCTTGATGGGTATGAACAAAGTTGAAGAAGCGATGAATTTGAGAAAGACCCTATATATTTATTTGGTAGCTTCAAGATAAAGTATCAATGAGGGTAAGTCCTTCATCTGTTTCTTTAATACCTCAAAGCTCATTTAGAGGAGAATTGCTCATATTCTCAAATTTTGGATGAGCTCGCTTCCCTTTGTTTATCTTGGTATTCCTCTTGCTATTTGATTGATTCCCAAGAAGTTTTGTTAGGATGTTATGGATAAGTTTCATAAAAATGTTAGTCATTGGATGTGTAGGTGGCTCTCTACTGCTGGTAGGGTGACTCTTTTGAAGTCAGTGGTGTAGGATCTTCCTCTGTATAGGTGTGTTGTGCTTTCTACCCTTTCCAATTTCATTAAATATTTTGAGAGTATCTCCTAATAGTTTCTTTGCTATGGTAATCTCCTATTAAGGATTTGGAGCTTGGTTAAGTGGGACACAATCTACAGGCCAAAGTAGGAAGGTGGGCTTGGGCTATGTCAAGTTGATTTAAATGGATAGGCTTTGGTAGAAAAAGGTGTATTGTCAATGGTGTTCTCAATAGCATCAAAATTGGGCCAATTATCACTTCAAAATATCTTAGGGGAGTGGAGATTGATGAAGTTCCTAGATTCAACCTTATGGGGAAGAGTTCTATGATTTGGGGTACCCTTAAAAGGGGATCCAAGCTTGTTAAACAAGGGTTGTTTTGGATCTACAATAGGGGCTCTGAAGATTTTTTTTGGTTTGAATCTTGGGATGGGAATCCTCCTCTTATCTCAACACATCCTCATTTGCAGGCCTTATGTAGGATGTTTCTTGATGTTGGTTGGTGTAAAGTGGCTAACTACAAGTCTTCTCAAGTTCTAAACTTGGCTATAATGTACAGGTGGGAGGATCCTCAGGAGTGGCCCCTAAGGGGCTTGATTGAGGAGTGTTAGGAGTTGGCTAATATTTTGGCCGGAAGAGTTTGTAATTCTCTTCTAGGGTAGAATGTTCTTGCCTAGGGGTTTGACCCGAAAGAGAATTTCTTGGTTGCTTCTGGGTACTAGGTGTTGGAAAAGAAATTGTTCAGATGTGATAAAGTCCCTTGGTGAAAGCAAGTTCACAATAAGTTCTCCTTGCCTAAATGTAATTTATTCTCTTGGCTTGTGGTGCAAAATAAGTGCCTCACTTGGGAGAATCTTCAAAGGAGGGGATTTCAGGGTCCCTCTATGTGTGTTATGTGTACCTACAATGAAGAGAGTGATTTACATCTTTTCTTTCAGTGTTCCTTTTCTAGAATGATTTGGAATTTCTAGTGGGATGTTTGGAATCAAGCATGTAGACATGCTCCTTTATTGGCTAATTTCTAGAATGGGTTGGAGAATTCTCCAGCCAAGTCCTCTTTTCTTCATGTCGCTTGAAAAATCAATCCTAGTTTGATTATTTGGAATATTTGGTTGAAATGAAACAACAAGATTTTTCTTGATATGAAGCTTCAGGTGCGATAGCTATGGATGAGGACATTGGGGGCTCTTCATGAAACTCGTGCAACTAAATGTGACTTGTCTATCCTTGTTGATCCTGATGATATGAGGATGGTCTAGACTTTGGGGCTTCCTGTTGGTGATCAGAGTGGGTCATGGCCTAGGCAGGGATGGATTGTCAATAGGAAGATTCAAAGATGTGGTTATTGGCAACCCCCTCCTCTTGAGGTGTTAAAAATCAACATGAATGGTTCTTCTAGAGGCAATCTTGGGCATGCTAGTAATGGTGGGGTTAATAGAGATAGTTCAAGGGTGGTTGAGTTTTTATTCTCTATTTATAGAGGCATACAAACCAATAATTTTATAGAGGTTTTGTCTATTCTTTTGGCATTGAAACGGGCTTGTGCCCTTGGTTGGAAAAGGATAATTTGTGAGTCTAATTCCCAATTTTTTATTGACATGTTGAATAAGTGACAGTTGAACGAGGTGAATTGGCAACTGGTCGTGATATTCAAGCAAATCATTATTCTAGATGAAGCTTTGGATTATGTCACCTTTAGCCATATCCCACAAGAATGGAATAAGGTGGCCAATGGGTTGACTAAATGGGCATCTAAACAAATGGGGACTTGGAAGGATGACTGGGGAAGCCTTCCAGAGGACCTCTCTAAGTTGTTGGAGGATCTTTTTATGGAGGATATGAGATATTTTTTTAGGGTTTCTTGATGGCTCTACTTTTAGTATTTGACCCTTGGTGGGTCTATTGTGCTTCTTTGCTTTGTATTGTAATATAATATTATAATATATATTAATAAAAATAATATTATTTATATTAATATATTAATATAATTAACTATTATATATTAATTAATTTATTAAATAAACTTAAAACAAAAACAAACAAATTAATAGTTATATTTTATAGTATAACTATTAATCTATTATAATATAATAATCATATAATAATAAATTTTAATATATGATAATATTAATATAACTATAATAATGTTAATATAATAAATACTTATTAATACAACTCTATAAGTATAATAATATTGATAGTTATAATATAAATAATTAATATATTTTCAATAATATTATTAATATAATAATATTGTTTTTTTAAATGAAAGGTAGGGTGTCTATATATATTTATATATTAATAAAAGATGTACAAAAGTATTTATTAAAATGATTTGGCTCTCATAAGCCAGATTTAGCTTATAACCCTCCTATTCAATCTATACATTAGCATAACATTTTTTGTTTCTATCCCATAATCCCCAAAAAATACATGACATCTCCATGTTTCTTTTCCCAAAATTAATACATAGCTTGAATACCATTCCTTCTATCACCTTAGTAACTAACAACTAAAATATTTTTCACTTTAAATCCTGTTTTCTACAAAAAATGACTACTACAAATTACTACTCTTCCATCTGGTCAACTGCTATCTCATTCTCATCTTGGTGTTCTTCAAGATCACCAACGACTGGTTGCACAGGAGGTATTATGTTCAAGTTCAAGTCAATATTATTACCATCACCTTGACCAAAGTATTGTCAAGCTCCAACTTGTAGGACATCCCTTTGTGACATGGCAACTTGTACACCAAGCCAATCTAGAGCAACTTCATCTAGTCCACCCTCTGGTACGTTCCTTGTTGGAACAATAGCTTCTAGTGGATCATGGTCGTGGGAAAGAAAAACAAGAATTGCATTGACCTGGACCTATATCCTCTCAGCTAGCTCGAACTCAATTTCCCATACAAATTTGTTCAATGTCGACAACAAAAAATTTGTTTTCTTTATCGCTAGGGTCTTCTTAATTGCTATGAATATTGTCATGAAAGAGGACCTACATGAAATTAAACGCCTTGGGAAGAGTCTCCTACATATCCCTTCCCCTTCCACAAGTCATAGCTCTAGCATGCTCTCAACAGGGTATCGTTTGGAAGATATGCCTCGTTTTACTACTTTATTTGTAGTGCATTCAACAACCCTAAAGCTTTGCAAAAGGTCTAGTAGATTAGAGACCTATTGGTTTCTGGTTCCAATATTTCTTACCCAATTATCCTCTTGTTAGCCTTCTTGAACTGATGACAATGCCCTTTGAACACCAACTGGAACACCATCTCATCAATTTCTTTTGAAAATGGTAATTCCCAATCATTAATTGGGATTGACGCTTTGTAGTTTTGTGGCACATACTTCATCTGCATCTTGTAACAAGCCTTGCACCTTCTTTGGTTAAAAAACCACAGACATATGAGATTTCCTTTGACATATACGCAGCCCTTAAACCTTCTTGAAGATATCGTCTTTCCAAAGAAAATGCAATGTGTGTGAAAGCCTCGTTGAAATTGAATAAATGTATTCTTACATGCTTTAAACTCTAAAAATCATGCCTTGAAATTATTACAGTAACCCTTTGCTCCTTCCCAACCATATTAAATTGGCTTTGGCATACAACAAGATATTTTTCCATGCATTTTCATAATGAAAATGTTAGATGAAATGATAGTAGGATAAACTTGCTTAGATCACTAGAGATTTTATGCTTTTGCACACATTTAATTTGTGCCATCGATAAAAGATTGTACCTGTACAAGCAACAAACATGATTAGTGTTAAAAAACTAGCTTCCCACTACTGCCAATTGATTAACACATGTCGTTGTGACTAATCTTGCTTATGCATGAGTCATGTCCTCATGTTGCCAACTTTTTTTTTAAAAGCATCCCTTATTAACACTTGCTCGAAAAATAGTGGTACACTTTAGCAATTCTCCAACTTTGCAGTTGAGCAACAATTCAAATTAACGAGCTAGATTTAAAATTTCCCTCTACACCCAGTATATCCATCAAATGAGGATGCATACTATGAAGGTCATAATCTCCCCACATTTTTTTTGTTAACATATATTAGTCTAGGATTGACCTCCTTCAAATTGGTAACATCCAAATTTATCTAGCTAGGATGTGAGAGATTGATCTGCTAATATTCTTTCTTGAAGGCATGGGAATTTTTTAAGGACCTCACCATCTTCAAACAATTCTGATTCTTTCTGATCACAACTCAAGTTAGCAATATCATCAACCAATTTATTTCCCTCATGATATGTTTGAGAGATTTGAATATATTCAAAGGAGGATAAAAGTGCCCATGCCTTCTCAAGGATGTATCTTAATTTCCAGTTACAAATACTCTTTTCCTTGCACTTGGGTTAACAATCAATGAAGAATCTCCTTCTACATGAATCTTATTAATATTAAGAGCATCTACCATTGTTAGCCCATACAAGAGTTTTTGAGCTTCCGCTATGTTATTTGTTCCAATAGACAAATGAATTATTTTAGCTACAAGTAACGATCCCTTCCAATCATGAATACAAAACCAGCACCTAACACACCGAGGTTTCCTCTTGAAGCTCCATCAAAATTGAGCTTATAAAAAGTTGGGATGGGGGGTAGCCACCTAATCTTACTTCTATCTACCTTGGCAGAATTCGACATAAAGTAAGATCCAACAAAAGGTAAAGAAATGTGCTTCCAATGATGCATAACAAAATGATCCCAACTAGTAAACAAAGAGGAAACTATTTTGAAACTCCTAACATACGAGTTTGAAACTTCATAAATTACTTGCTCAATCTTCTCCTTACTATTTTGAATTGGTGCAGACTGATTCCTAAAAATGCGTTTGTTTCCTTCCCACCAAAGTGACCAAATTACTATTGTTGGTGTCACTAACTAAATACATGCAAAGAGGGATGATTTATACAAAATTGGCCAACTAGTGAACAACTCCCATAATGATTTAGGCATGGGAAAAGATACATTCAATTTCCCCAATATAAAAGTCCATATTTCATGTGTCACTGAACAAGTAACAAACAAATTATCCACTGACTCATTTACCTCTTTACACAACACATATCTAAAGGCTTGTGCTATTCATAACTTCTCCAACTTGTCACTTGTCAAAATTTGATTTCTTAGAGCCAACTAGGCAAAACTACCAGCCTTTGGATATATCATTGAACTCCAACAAAAAATATATGCTCTCTAAGATTAGGCCTGAGATAC
Organism: Sequoia sempervirens; assembly: GCA_007258455.2. Taxonomy (NCBI): domain Eukaryota; kingdom Viridiplantae; phylum Streptophyta; class Pinopsida; order Cupressales; family Cupressaceae; genus Sequoia; species Sequoia sempervirens. The sequence goes on along the minus strand of VDFB02193867.1, from coordinate 710,320,410 downwards.
TTGAGAGATAATTGATTTATAACCCTACTTAATAGTATAGCTACCATTCTTAGAAGGAGCCCAAATCAACTTATTTGGGTTATTAGAAAAATAAAAAATTCTACTATTCAAAATGCTTGACAAGGTATTTTGTAGTTAGTTGAAAGAGTTGTTGCTAAAAAAACCTTCCATTTAACCAATCCTATTAGCGGATTTGAGGAAAGAACACAACCCTTTAAGGTTGTCCCCCGACTTGTTGATAAACACTGCTCTGCCAGTTGCAAGTCCTGATTGGAACTAAGAGGAGGTAAACCATTCCGTGAGCCCTTCCAAAACAAGACCTATTCACCATTATTAACTTCCCATGACAAGTATGGGATAATAACATCTCTACAAGACAAGATGAAATTCCACATAACTGAGCCACTTGTAGGATTAGATATTGTGAAAATTTTGGATGGGCTATCATTATCTAAATATTTATTTTGCATCAACTTACACCATTTCAATTCTGGTTTAGCATACATTTTCCATGCCAACTTAGCCCCTAAAGCCATGTTCCCTGCTGACAAATTATGCATCCCCACTCCACCATTGGACTTGTCTAAACACAAATTTTCTAAAGATATTAAAGGAATTTTCTTCTTGTCATCTAAATTACCTTTCCACATAAATTCTTTTATGAGCATTTCAATTTGAAGATAATAATATATATTTTTTTTTTTGATACGCACGATAGAAGTATTATATTAAAAAGGAAAAAAGCTTACAAGCGTCTGCTACGCAGGAAAACCAACCACCATCACCAGTGGGCAAGATGATAGCCCAACCACCAATTCAAAACCAAGAACCCCGAGCCCGAGCATGCAACAACCCGAAAAACTTGAAACAGAGACGGGGATTAACAGACCGAACCACCCCCCCATATGAACAAGCAGCCAAAAAACCAACTACTACAAAAAACGGCCGATAGAGATTTAAGACACGGATCCACCTTACAAGAAACCATTGACCTCCGCAAAACAAATAAAGCCCTCCAACTAGTCCAAACCCTCCATCAGCACCATCATTAATTTGTGCTTCAGGAACTCCATAGCCACGTCCGCGAGCTTCCGGTGGCGAGACAAAGCTGGCCCTTTAAGATCAAGGAGGAAGGGATACACCTTGACCGCTTCCTCTGTATGCCATAAGAGAGGCAAATCAACCGGGCGCGAAATACCTTTACCCAGAAGGGTCGCCTTCAAAGTATCTTCCAAGCCACCGAGTAAATCCGCACGGAACAAACGCTCCATTAGTTCCCGCGCCACCTTCTTCAGAATTTCCAGGTCCAATAAAACTGCTAGAAAATGCGAGGAAATGTGAGCATTGTCTCTGGCATATTCCTTTCGATGCAAGTGTTCATTTCCCAGAACCATCTTAACCGCGACCAGTAACACAGGATCAGCCTCAATTAGAATTCATTTCAGCCTTTGGTCTGAGATCTCCCTAAAAGCTATTTGACGCTCTGTGGCGACCAAAGAAACTGGCGTGTCCACACCGAAGCATTCCAAACCATCCAAGGAAATATGAATGGTGAACTTTGATTTTTTCGACCCCTCCATGGAAACAGCTACACCCTGCAACACATAAAAACAAAACCAGAATGCGAAAGCCAAGCACCGGAATGAATATGACGGATCCAAATTTAAGCCCGTGAGAATCCACTTGGCCATCTCACAAATACCGAAATTATGGAAGGACGATCTTCACATCCTCGCTATGAAGGAGGGCTACGGCCGCAGTCTGAGCACCATTAACTATAATCACTTCAAGTGAAGTGAGTCGCCACCCGTCTACACTGAAGTCTTGTCAAGGGTTGCCGTATTCGACGTGTCGCCAAATGACAGACTTGAAACAAAGCCCAACTTGCAATCTGGCAAACATAAATGCTCTGCTTCGAACGAGCCGTCCTCATTAAGGTGGCCAACATTCCTTCTGCGAACTCAAAATCCAAGAATGACATGGATATGTCACCTCAGCATCCTCTCCCTCCGACGCATAGCCATCTCACACCCTCAGATTTAGGTGTCAAAGGAGAGGCTGGGGAGGGACCCACCCATCCGCCCACTGAGCGCAGCTAAAGAAGACATTCTTTAAATCCTGGACCAGTAACCCCTAAATTAGATAGGAGATCTGCCTCCTTGTTGCCTTCCCTTAGGGTATGATTTAGCATCACTTGTTCAAAACAATCCATCAGTTCCACGGCCACTTCCAAATACACCCTTAATTTCCAGTTATGAATCTGTCTTGACCTCAAAGCATTTATAACTAATGAAGAGTCCCCTTCAATGACCAGCCTTTTAATTCCTAATTCTTTACTGAATTTAAGACCAATTATAAGAGCTTGAAACTCAGCCGCATTATTCGTACCATCCACAAGAGGTTGAGCAATTTTGCCAATAACCGCACTAGAGTTGGTTCTGATTATGCACCCTGCACCTGACGGACCCGGATTACCTTTTGAGGCTCCGTCAAAATTTAATTTGGTCCAGCCTGGATCAGGAGGAAGCCATTGTATCAAATTGCGTTGTTCTGAAGAAGCTGCACCATCTGAACAAGCCACAGGAGGAGTCTTGATACCAAACCATTGTTTCAAAATCCAGGCATCCCATTTAGTAAATTTAGATTTCCTCTGTTTCACCAGTAGTTGAGAGTTAAAAAGTTCAACGATGCAAGCCTCTATCTTGCACTGTAGCCTTGGAATTGATAATTCTTTATCCTGAAATAAGCGTCTATTACGTTCCTTCCAGACCTCCCACAGGAGGATGGAAGGACTCATTACCCATAAATCACCAAAGATGGCATTATGCTTATTGCTTGGCCACGAAATTAGACATTCAAGCAAATTGTTTGGAAAAATAGTTGACCATTTCAGTTTAGTGCACAGCCATGTCCACATTTGATAAGTAAAGTTGCAACTTAAAAGTAAGTGATTCACACTCTCCTCTGCTTTCTTACACAAGGGGCACCTGGTTGGACCAAGATAACCCATCTTCAAAAACCGGTCCCCTGTCAGTATTCGGCCTTGGGCAGCCGCCCAGGTGAATAGCCCTGCTTTCGGAAGACAGACCTTATTCCAACACAAATTAATAGGAAGTTTTGCGGTAGAGTCCTGATAAGTTAGCATGTTATATCCAATTTTGGTCGAATAGACACCATTTGAAGCAGCATCCCAGCGAATACTATCTGCCCCTTTTCTAACCCAGATTCTCCGTGCTTTCATGACGCGTTCAAAAAATTCCATTTCATGACTTCCCACATTCAAATTTCGCACCGATTTCCACTTCACAAAACTACCCTCTGACACATCTTCAAGGACAAAGTAATCTCTGACTTTTAAACCCCAGGATTGTTTAGTCTGTTCCATTATATTTGAGAGTTCAGGCATGGCTGCTAAGACTGGGAACCCTTCCCATGAATCATCCCAGAATAAGGCCTCCTGCCCCTCCTTCACCTCCCATGTAATAAAATCTGTAATCAAATCTCTGCAACTTTTAATGAAATTCCAAATTCGTGACCCAGAAGGGAGAGTGTTTGCATAAAAAAAATAATTTGGATCAGGTTCCAGATATTTTGCCCTGACGATCTTAACCCATTTGAGATCTGGCCTAGAGTGGATTGTCCAAGCCAATTTTGCCCCCAACGCTTTGTTTTGTTTTAAAACATTTCTTAGCCCAGAACCATCATTTTCCTTCTTATCACAAACCTTTTGCCAGTTAATAAGAGGGATTTTTTTTTGTTCAGAGCTACCTTTCCAAAAGAAGTCTCTCATTACTTTATTTAGATCTTTGCTTGCACCTCTGTTTAATTGGAGACAGGACATCAGATATATTGGCAAGGCTGAAATGATTGATTTCAGCAGAGTTAGCCTCCCAGCCCAAGAAAGCCATCTATTCTTCCATGAAGAAATTCGATCTTTACATCTGCTCACTATTGAGCTCCATGCATTATTGTTTTTAATGCCTTTATCTAATGGAAGGCCCAAGTATTTGCAAGGCAGTTGCCCCATTTTAAACCCTAGAATCCTCAATATTAGTACCTCATTTGGACAAGTTGTATTGAAGAAGAAAACCTCTGATTTATCCTTACTAACTTCTTGACCTGAAGCCCTAGAAAATTCTTCAAGCAATAGTTTTAATCTTTGTGCCTCTTTTGCCGATGCTTCGCCAAACAGCATTGTGTCATCTACAAATTGTTGATGGGTAATATTGGGAAGGCTGCTGGTGACTTGCAAACCTTGTATCTCCCCTGACCGTTTTGCATTTTCAATCGATCTTCCTAGTGCTTCTATCATAATTATGAATAAAAATGGAGAAAGAGGATCGCCCTGTCTCAGCCCTCTTGAGGCAGAAAAGAAACCTTCCGGAGAACCATTTACCAATACTGAGAAGCGCGGGCAAGCTACCCAACCAAAGATCCAATTCAACCACTCCTTTTGAAAACCAAAAGCCTCCATTACTTTAAAAAGAAATCTCCAGTTTACTCTGTCATACGCTTTTTTAATATCCAGCTTCAACAACATTCCTGCTTTTTTTAATTTTTGAATTGAGTGAATGACTTCTTGGGCAATGATCACCCCATCTAGAATAGAACGCCCAGGAACAAAACCAGTCTGTTCTTCAGAGATAATAGTGGGGAGAATTTTCTTTAGACGGTTAGCTATAGCTTTAGCCAGTATTTTATATATCGTGTTACAAAGCGATATTGGACGAAAGTCTTCCCATCTGTCAGGTTTCTCTTTTTTTGGAATTAGAGCAATTAAGGTATTATTTGCTTCCTTTAAAACCCTGTTATTAAGTCTAGAATCTTCTATAGCTTCCCAAATATCTTTTCCTAGAAAGTGCCAGCATTTCTGGAAGAAACCAGCTGGGAACCCATCCGGTCCTGGAGCCTTCTCAGGCTGCATCCCAAAGGTAGCCTCCTTAACTTCCGTTTCAGAGAATTGTGCATTCAGTGCTTGCATTTGATTTTGTGAAACCAATTTCAGAATAGCTTGCAGAGAAGCCTTCTGCGCTAGCCAGTTTGAACCTTCCCAATCATTAAGCAAGTTCTGAAAAAAAGAGACTGCAGAAGTTTTGATTTCCTCTACTTCTTCCAGCATTCTTCCATCCCCATCAAACAAACACGTGATTCTGTTGAATTCTCTACGAGCCTTTGTGGAGTTGTGAAAAAAATTTGAATTCCTATCCCCAACTTCTAACCAAACTTCTCTGGATTTTTGACGCCAAAAAATTTCTTCTTTGGAGAGTATGTCATTCAAATTTTTGGATAAAGCTTTTTCTTTCATGTAGCACTCTTCATTCATACCCTTCTTCATTATTTCATCAGTTAAGGAACTTAATTCTGCCTCCATTTGCTCTTTCTCGTTGAAGATGTTTTTGAAACTCTCTTTATTCCATTGTTTGAGACGCTGCTTTAGATATTTTAACTTTGTGACTATATTAAAAAGACCTGAGCCTCCTGGAGAGCATTCCTTCCACCATTGTTCAAGTAGCTCTAACAAATTTGGGTCCTTAAACCACATCATTTCAAATTTAAAGGGGCATCTGATCGGACCCATCTCACCAGTAATTTGTAATTACACTGGGAGATGATCCGAACCAGTGCCAGAATTTATCTTGCTTTCTAGAGAAAAGGGAAAGGAGCCCAAGTTTCCTTTGAAGAAAAAGCGGTCTAATTTTTCCGCAATACTTCCAAACCCTTTCCTTCTGTTTGTCCAAGTGAAAAGGCCATTGCCTGTGGGAATCTCCAGAAGAGAATTTCTCTCCACAAAATCACAAAAATCTTTTTGAGACTGTAAAGTTTTTCCTATTCCTCCTAACTTATCCTCCTTCTTAAGAATGGCATTAAAATCCCCTCCTACAAAACTACATTCCTGGTGTAAATCTTGCAAAACAACATCCAGCTCTTGCCAAACTACCTTTTTCTGAGTGCTCAACAAAGGGCCATAAACATTTATTAAATTAAATTGAAGGTTCGAGGTTAAGCTTCTTACCTTGCACACCATCCAGTGCCTACTAATCTTCAAAGCCTCCAGATAGATTGACTGAGGTTTCCAAATAATCAGTAAGCCTCCCGAAGCACCTTCAGCTTCCGAACCAATCCATTTCCAGTATCTTAATTTCTTCTCAAATTTTTCCAGATCCGACTTATCTAATTTCGTTTCTTGAAGGAGGAAAATTTCTACTTGACACACTTCAATGTGGCGCCTTATTAGGTTCCACTTGTTAGGGGCATTTAAGCCCCTAACATTCCAGGTTAAGATTTTCATTGCTGTTCAGGAAGGGCTCCACCCTTCCCTACTTTTATGATAGTATCTATTTTTTTTTGCCCATTAGCTTCCCCGTCCATCTTTCTTTTCTCTTGATTAGGGATTCTACCCCTCTTTTTTTGTTCCCCACAGTCTGGAGTTAATTTGAGAATGTCTCTTCTGTGAATACCTAAGCGATATTTCGCGACCTGCAGATCCTCTGCTAGCTTCTGCTTCCTTCCTGATTGTGGGCTTTGCAATCCTGTTGTGGCTTGATCGTCTGATTCCCAATAATCCTCCAATCCAGCCAGACTAAAACCCACTTCTAGCGAACCAGACCTTGATTTAGTTGCCTCTGCTAATTCCACAAGTTCCTTTCCTACTTCAATCAGAGAGTCCAGCTCCACATTCATACCACTATCCCCAATAAGATCTAAGGTTTCTGAAATTTTGTCGTCTAATTCTTCAAGCTGGACCCTCTTCTCTGCCTATTCTTCTTGAGTGAAATTTCTTCCTGCAACATCATTCATGGGGGAGGGAAAAAAAGTCCCAGTTAACGTGGCTCCCTCCACTGGGATCTCATTGTCACTGTTTGCTTTTGGGAAGACCCTAGAGTCCTCTGTCAGTGGCTTTTCATGCCCTAGCTTTGGTGATTTAAGCGCTTCAGTTTGGATTCTTACCTTTGTTCGAAGGTGTACCGAGGGAGTTTCCACCAAGCTGGATTTACCTGCCACTTCATTCTTGGATCTACAACCTAGTGTTCGTACCAGGCTATTGCACATTAAAGAATCCCTTGCTAATTTTTGAGCCCTAACTCCATAATCTGTGATGAGCTCAATCTCACTCCAGAGCTGTCTCTCCAAAGTATTTTCTACACATATGCACACATAGGTTTGATTTCTCTTCACCAATTTCCTTTCTTCTGCACAAACAAATGTGCCCAGCTGATTTGCAATTTCCTCAAGAATGGAGGGCGCCCAGAACTCCTGTGGGAGATTTGGTAAGCTGTACCAATATTGGATATATTCCATTTCGTGGGTTTAGGGGTCAAAACCGATAGACCATTTTCTCAAATAAAAACCACATCCATCGAGCACCCAAACCCCATTTACTATTTTATCTCTGATAGTGCAAGATGGGCAAACAACTAAGAAAAAATCATTTTGGAGCATCTTAAACTGTAGCTCCTCACCCCACCGTTCTTTCCACCAGCTCACTAAATAATCCCAGTTTAGATTCTTCCCAAACCACTTACCAAACAGACCCAGTTTTTCAAGCCTCAGGACTTCCGCTTGCAAATTCGAGGAGCTGATAACGACTTTGGTTCTTCCACTTTTAACTTCTTTAGACATGGAAGAAACTTGCTTGTCCTGTTCTTCCTTTGGGCTTTCTTCCCTGGCTTCCTCCCATCCCTTGGATGAAAACTTTTTTTGCCATTCCATACCTCCCTTCCCATTTCTGAAGCTAGGGTTTTTTTTTGGAGTTGTTCTGCTCGGCCAAGATGGAAACTGTTGCCTGAGTTTCTCTTCATTCTGATAACAAGGTCTGCGAAAAGCTTCATTCCTGTACTTATTCCTACCACGAGGGGGTCCCGCAACCTTGTTCTGAAGATTCCCGTGACCCCTGCCCGCTGAAAGGCGACCGTGCGTGACATGATTCTGTGGTCGGGCCCAGCGGTCTTGCCTCCAGACATGTTCTAGATCCCCAGATCTGCTCGTGTTGGGACCCCCACAACCGCTGCTTCCATTCCTAAACTTTTTCGACCGTTGCTTACCGCCATGACCATTGCAGAGCACCATCTCTCTTCCAATTTAATATAATTATAGGAGAAGGCCAAATTTGATTGTTATGATTGTCCATGATTTCATCCTTGATTTCTAAGGTCACATTTTTTTGTGCCATAATATCTACCATAATAAGGTATTCTTTAGGAGAGGATCAAACAATATGTTCATCACATTCCATGGTTAGATTTTGTAAATTAACTTCATCACAAAAAAGGGAGGCATCAAGAGGAATAACTATGACTTTCATGCTTACTAATGATTGGATCCTCTTGTTCAAATAGACCTTTCCAAATGTTAGGGACATTGGAAAGGAGAGGAATAATTCTTTAACATTCAATCATTGGATCTCTTGACACCAACATATCCTCTTCACAAATGTGATTTTCATGATTGTTCACGATTACATCCTCTTTCACTAAATCATTCTCACAAGTAGGGGAGATTTTGGGAGATGAATGGAGACGAGGTAATGTAGTGTTAATGATCTCATATTCTTGTGTCATACTATCTTCCCAAGAGAGACAAATAAGAGTTTCATGATTCTCAATTATTTTTTCTTCTTACACCAAAATACCTTCGTCACAAGTAGGAGAGGTATTGGGAGAAGAGGAACTATGATTGCAATGATTGTCTATGCTTGCATCCTCTTGCATCAAATATTTAGTGGATGATCTAGGTGAGATGAAGTCCTCAAGAGCTTCATCTAACATATTAAATTCATCACAACTAAAGGGTTTGAAGGATATGCTTTCTCCTAGCCTTATCATTTTTTTGTTTCTTTCTTTTGATGTTTTTTGTTTTTTGTTTTTTTTAATGATTGCAAAATGTTAACTAATCTATCTAATGTTGCAATGATGTTGAAAATGAAAGAAAAATGTAGAAATCTAACACTACTTTGAACTAAAATATGCAAGAGAATGTTTTCCACAATGTTGCAAAATCTATATAAATGAGCAATAAATTGAATGCAAAAACAAACAGTTTCAAGAATTTATCTCAGATTTGAACACAGTAACAAAAGTGAAAACTAGAGACTAAAAGATTTACCTAAAATGTCTGTACAGGGACTCATTCACCACCTAGGGAGAATGGATTGCATATCATGGTTTTAAAAAGGTGAAAACTACAATTTTTAAGTTGTTTTATGTGTTTTTTGTTCCCAGTTTCAAATTGTAACTGTTGTGACAAAATTTTCCAAATTTTGATGAACTAATGTAAGTGAAATGAAGGGTAAATAATGACCTATACGACACTTTTTGAAATTCAATTTTGACTCAATTTTTTAATATGAATGATGAAAAGTACACTAATATGTAAACACTATGAAAAATCAATGTAATATGCATGCAAATTTTTAAATTTTTCAGATTTAAATAATGTAAGAATGCAAATTTAAACCCATATATGCAATGCAAACTAATGAAATTTTAAAGAACCCTAAATGTAATGCAACTAGTGCAAACCTATTGCAAAACTAAGATCTAGAGTTTAAATGCACTCTAAATCAGAAGTTAGAATCTTCAAAAGTCGGGTTCACCAAAATGAATCATAGAAAAAGAGATTCGCTATCAATAGGGTATCAATGATGAACCTAATTTTTAATAGGTGTGTGTTTCATTCAATTATGTGTGCAATATGATGCAAATAATAATTAGAAATTAATCCTAACTATTATAACAACAATAAGGGAGATTTTAAGAGGCTCAAACAATGTGTACCTTGCTAAAAAAGTGATGTTTTGAGGTCACTAAGGACTCATTCTCCCAAGGTGGCAAATGGGTCCCTATTAAGGTTTTTGGAAAGTGCTTTTTGGGTTTTGTTCCTATTAGTCTGCAACTCCAGATTCTAGATGTTCACTACTTCAAGCCTCATTGAGGACTCATTCAGCTTTAGTGGCGAATGGGTCCCTGTTAGGGTTTCAAAAATCAATTTTTGGGTTTTGTTCTTCAATGTCTGCACTTCCAGCTCCCAGGTGAACAACTCCCGAATGTCTAAAATAAATTTTGTAGATATCTTTATGTGATCTTGCAATGTAGATGACATCTTTATAACTTGAAAATTTTGACAAATTTTCTTCAAGATTTGTTCTCCACTTGATATTCAACTTAAAAATTGTAATCACACATCAAAAGAGAAGAAAAACTTGTTGATTATTAGAGAATAGGAGTTTTCCTTGGTTAAACCCCATTTAGGTAATTAAACCTTGTGATGAAACAATGAAACATGAACATGAAACATGAAAAAATGATACCTTGGGTGATGTCTTGGAATATATATCTACAATCTAACATGAAGTGGCCATGAAGAATGTAGATCTTGATCTTGAATTAGATATGAAGCAATGCTTGCAAATGGATCTTCAATACTACATTAACACACTAGCTCAACAACATGCTTGATGTATTATTCCTTGACATGATGATATGATCTTGAATTGCTACAACAAAACTTCAATAATTTTCCTTTGAATGCCTTTAAAATTCTCTTAAAAATGATCTTGAACTCATAAAATCTCTTAGGATGCTTGCAAAATAATTCTTAGGATGTCTTAGATGAAACTATGTGAATTAACCTTATATTTATACTTAACTTAAGACTTAATCCCAAAATTCAAATAACACAAGTCGACATCAAATCTACGATTCAAAATCATTAAAATCCTACCACAAATATGTTCAAAAAGGGGTGTCCTAGGTGAGTAGGACAAATTTTCCCAAAGAGGCGAATAGGTCCTAACACAACTTTCTAGGACCAAGCTTTAAGGAGGTGAAACAACATTAAAAACCCATCTCAAATATCCTAAAAAAGGGGTGTCCTAGGTATGGAGGACCCATTCGTCCAAAGTGGTGAATGGGCCCTGGCACAATTTTCTAGGACTCCAACTTTTCCAATTTAAATGTTATGCCATATTATTAATGAGTGTCGAGATAGATCCTCAAAAAATGCAATTAATAAGGCTTGAATTAAAGGGCCAATTAAGTTCAATTAATTAATGAAGCCCTAGATTAGTGTGAAAGTGTAAGAAAACACTTTACAACACCCTAAATAAGGCATAATTAACTCCATTTTATTAGTAATCTTACATTCCCAAACTATGTGTGAAAAAGGGTTACTTTTTTCAACACTACACTATATTTCTACTTATTTCATTTATATCTTTTCTGATAATGAATATGAGTTCTCATTTTTGTTTTGTTTTGGCTATTGGCTAATACTATATTATTCTTTGGTGCTTTGTGGATGTTAAAAATATAATATGTTGATCAACAACACCAAGAGTAGTGGTTAAAGGTAGAATAGAGGTACTATGTGCCTTACAAGGCTAGGCCATTGATCTAAATTTTCCAGTTTATTGTGCATGAGATAACACCTAAAAATTTAATGGACGACCAAAAGAAGACAGGGCTTCTTTGTATAAATGTATGAAATTTCTCTTTAATTTTAATAATATCTATAGATTAAAAGGTATTGTTGGTAGTTGAAAAGAAACAAAATGATCTTTACAAATATGATCTAGGGAAAATAAATGTAAACCATTGATGAGAAATAAATCACCCTAGAATGAAGGGTAAATATATGCATACATTTATATAAATTACAAGAAAATGAATTAGCTTTATGTGTGGCTATGATGCATTTGGATCTTGCTTAGTGACCCAACTTAATGTTTTGTGACCAGATTTATAAACAATGAAAAACCATTGGATGACTTTCTTTATACTATGGTTAAATTGTGCATAGTGGATATGAAAATGATGTCTATGGATTCAATTTCTAATCTCCAATTTGTGGCTTAATCTATGCTCTTTTAATCTCCTGAAGCTTCACTTGTGAGTATTTGAACATATGGTGGTATTTATAGATACTATTGGGGTTTTTTGTGCAAGGTTTTTTTACCTTAGTAAAACCTTAATTTGATCCAATAGTGTGAACAAGATGAAGGACATTCCAAGCTATTGTGCAATATTCTTGGCTTTTCCTCGTCATATAGATGTTGATACTATGATGCATTCAATATATGATGGATCTAGTAAATTCCCCTTTTTTTAAAATGAATTAGGGTTTATCTTTTTATGCATCGTTCTAGTGTGCAAATTGAATACTTTTGCATTTGATAAGTAATAACTAGAAATAATGGGGTAGACTTGGGCCTAGGGTAAAATTTGAAATTACAAATTAGGAAATTAGATCTACATTATAGTTTTAGGGCTAAAATTGTATTTGATGGGTTTGACTTGGGATAAAGAATAGGTAAAGTTAGTGAGTCTAGACTATTGGGAAGTGTGAAGGGAAATTTGAGTTTGATAACTTTCATGCAAAAATATGCCACTTGTATATTAGTCATAAATTTTGAGAAAGCTTAGTCAAAGTGAGTTTTGCCTCCACTTTGACTTACATGTAAGCTATTATAAAGGCATGAAGTAAAAGATAGTAAATTTTTTTTTTTTAAACTCTTTAGAAGGAAACAAAATGTAGACAATACCACACACGCTCCTTGTATTTAATGTTCCAAATTAAAAATTGCAAGAATAAAATTTTGAGAGGACTTTTGACAATAATTTAAAATAGGTACTAATAAAATTTTCTTATGAATACCAATGAAAAAATGTAAATGAAAGTTGGAAAATAAATATATGGATGGTTGTGAAGGATCCTAAATAGAGTAAAAATCAATAAAGAGCATGTCGTTATCATGGCAAGAAGTGATAAAGAGCAAGAATCAATCACTTAATCATAATTATTAGGGAATATCAGTGAAATTATGCTTTGTTGATGTTTGTCATTGATGTCAAAGGTTGATGGAGTTTGGTTTGTTGTTGTTTGTCATTGATGTCAAAGGTCGATGGAAATGAACTTGCCATGGTGTTTGTTGGTGTTGATGCAAACCTTCCTTTCATAGTGGTGATGCAAAAGAGTGTCAAAGATCAATGGTGTAGCAAAAGGTGTATCTATCCTTTGTTGACATCTTTATGACAAGGTTAGGGTTGCTTCATTACATTTTCATCTTTATGATAGGGTTAGAGTTGCTTCTTCATGACAAATACAAGGTTATTGTTGTTGCTTCATGATAGAGTATGATAGAGTTGATTCTTGACAAATTCCTTATTGAGCATTCATTCAGAGAGTTGCAAGTTGGAGTTTGTTGATACATTTCATAGTGTCATTGCTTTATACAAAGAGAGTTGCAAGTTGGAGTTTGTTGATGCATCCTTTGATTCATGGCAAAGAATACACTTTGGTGTTGATGCATCCTTTGAATCATGTTCATGTTATATGGTGATAATTACATTTTAAGGTTTTTTTTATTGTTGAAATTCTTATATCATATAACCTAAAATGCTAAGCATGCCTGAAACCCTATACCCTAAGGACCTAGGGTTTATGTCTTTTGAAGACCTTCAATACAAAGTTTTCTTTATATTATATTCAATTGGTGACTTGCTATGTCTGGTGAAGAGTCACTTAAGTGACAACAAGAAGGTTTTAAACTCATCAGTAACTGGCCCCTATCCTTGGCAGAACAAACTAAACGGGTTAAAGTTTCTTTGTTTATTGCTCAAAGGGTGATCAATGGCTATAATTTAATTATTGAGTTGGTGGGTGTTGGAGATCAAAGGTCCTTATTTAAACAAGAGAATTTTCATTTTCTAAACTTTTACATTGATGGGCATATGGAGGTATTTTCCCTAGGGTCAGTTACATATAGTTTTACAACTATTTTGAGATAGCGGTGATTTAGGAGTAAAGCTAGTGCATTAAGAGGGTTTTGATCATCGATTGGGATTTGTGAGAGAATGTTGGAGACAAAAAAACCATGGTTGTGCTCAGACAATGTATAGTGAGGGAGAGTTGAATAATAGTGTATAAAAAGGTTTTATGATGCCATAGTATGATTGCATTCATGTAATGTATTTTCATTGCATATGTTAATGTGATGTGAATGAAATCATTGGTGACTAAATTTTAATTAGCAGTAAGGTCAGGGTATGGATTTATATGATAAAATATCCATGTGACTGATAACAAGGGACATAATAGTACAAATGTTATTCTTTGTGTCATATGTTTGTTCATACAAAGAATGTTATAGTCAATGTGTGCAGAAGTTAAAGATACTTTTTCTTATATGTATCAGTCTAAATCTTGCTTATGTTTGTTGTGATAAGAGGAGTCTTTTAAAGAAATCATTATCCATGTATCTAGGGTTAAGTGTTGTTTGTTAGTTTGTCAAACAAGGGATATTGGTGGTTTGGAACATATTGTAAATAGAGTAGTACTCTATATTTTTTGTCTAAGTTATTTGTATTGAATTTGATTCATGGAGTTGGTGCTCCTAAAATTTGTTGGAGTTGGTGCTCTTGAAAAGCTTGGAATTGGTGCTCCTGAAGAACATGAATTTGGTGCTTCTTGTGTACAGAATTGGTGTTCCTTTTTTTTGTAATCAGTGAGATTTTGGTCAGTGAGACCTTATGTTTGTAATCAATGAGACCTAATGAAGATTTTGATGAGGTTGAACAATGGTTTTTCCCTACTTAGGGTTTTCCACTTAAATAATTGTGTCATGGTTTCATTTGTATGATTCTATTATTTTCTATGTCTTTTTCATGCTAGCATTATTTGCTTTTACAACTATTGAGTCGATTAATGAACTAGTTTTCATTAGATCACTAATTCACCCCCTCTCTCATTGATCCATTGTATTCCAACATCCTTACCCCTTAAATTTTTTGTATATGAAGTAAGGAATTAGAGGAGAGAATGAAAATTTATGTAAACAATATAATCATAGAAGTGCAATAATCATGTAACAATGGACATGTGTGTGTAAGTGTAGACAAATAAAAATGACCTAGGCCCTCGAGCTACATTTTTCTATGTCAAACGTCCTCCTCATATAATTAAATCATTTGATTATGTCCTAATTCCTAATTATTCCTCCATGATTATTTAAATAAATAAATAATATTTGTTTATTTAAATGTCACTAATTAATCTTTACAACTCCTATAATTAAATAAATTTCCAATTTATTTAATTACTGGTTTCTAGCTACAAATTAAATAATTACCATAAATTATTTAATTTGTTTATTATCCTTTTTTCTTGTTCAATTAAATAAAAATATCCATTTAACCCACTTTTCATCCCACTAGTAAATAATCAAAATAATTATTTATTTCCTTTTGTCTTATTCCCATTTATGAATTAAACCATTATTTAATTCGTAAGTCAAATTTCCTCCATAAATCAAATAATTGCTATTATTATTTGATTAAATTCCAACTACCTCTTTTTCTCCACCATTGATTTAATTGCTTTCAATTAAATCTCACCCTTCATTTCAAAGCTTTCCCTAACTTTGACCTAATGTTTCCTTAACCCTAATGCTCGTCATCACATTGAATCCTAACCTTTGATCTTATGTTTTTGTAAACTTTTAATCTTGGCCATTCATTCTCAACTTGGCATTCTTTAAAAATGCTCCCTCTCAAGTCATTATACACAGAGTTATTTTCAGCAATTCACACATATCATGCTTGAGAGCTTTGAGTACTTGAGCATACAATACTTCAATATTTTGCTTGTCTTGATCATAGGCTATGGTTTCACTTCAAATCTGAGGGAAATCATATAATTTTCAGCAAGATGGAGAAGGCCAATGGAGGTCATTCAATGGAGGCTTGAATTCTAGGTGACTTTGTTTCATGTTTATTTGCTTCTAGTTTCCTTTGTGCTCTATTGTTGATTGGGATTTAATTTGTTATGCTACTTGCAATTAATTAGAAAACTTTCTCCATAATACAGTAAGCTCAAGAATGATGTATTAATATTAAGATACTATCACACGATAAGCAACATATAACAATATGTATTTGTGTAATCATATTTAAAAGAGGAAACAAGATTCCCCCAATAGGAGGAACCTTAATTAGTGAGAAGAGACAATATGCTAGGTGTAAAAATTTAAGTAGAGATAATATAAATTAAAATCAAGGTAGAGAGGAGATGGCATTGATGGCTTGGGGTGAGCTTGCTCACGGCTTGTAACTGGGCCACAACTGCATGCTGCTCCCTCTCTATGCATGTGAGTTTTCTTGTGTGGATCAGTTTTCTATCTTCCAGAGCTTCAAGGTGGGGAGTTTTTTACAATGATTTGTGGGGGTGACTTGGTAATTCCTGTGCAGTCTTCTCAAATGCATTCTGACTCTTCTCCTTTTTGAAAATTGAGGTATTTTCTTAGCTTAATACTTTGTAAAACTTTAAGATTTTTTTTCTAAATATGCTTTCCTTTGTTACAGATTCTTTGTGGGTGATTATCTGATTAATCCATTTTATTGTTTGTAGAATGAAGACAAATTTGTAGAAGAATTAGACATGATATTAGAAAGATTACACAAGCATATACCGTGGAGAAACCATTTCAGGAAAAAACTCTGCCAAGAATTAATGTATTATTCAATCTCTGAAGTAGATTACAATAACTCCAATTCTTACTTGAGAATGCTTCTTTTTCCTTCACCAAATCTTTTTCACAACCTGCAATAAAATTGATAATAACTCTCTTCAACTTGCTCGATATAAATAGGCTTTAATCAAATTTGTAAACTCAACAAGAGTTACAATTACAATGCTCAAGCCCTATCCCCAAAAGGTACCCCTATCTCTTTCAAGTAAAGTTATGCCATGAAGAACAATGTCAAATCCTCATCTTCATACATTTGGGTGTCCCAAATTGAAGTACAAACTCAACCTTTATTCTGTAAATATCTTCAAGGCTTCATCCTCAAAGTAGGCGCCCAAGAGAGGGCCCACTTAACTTAGCCTTCTGAAATATCTTACCATGCAAAGGAGTTAATTACAAGAAGCCAACTTGGGGGTCCAAGTTGGGTCCAAGTCATTTCTTGTTAACTAAAACATTTCTCTCCACCATTCATACAAGAATGGTCATCCCCTGTTAATTGAAGGTAGTCCCCATTATTTTTCATGCAACTCAAGTCATTAGTCATGCATTCCAAGTTAACTAAAGTCAACTAACATTCAACTAAAACTAACTAAAGATAACTCAACTGAACTAAACTGAATTGAACTGAACTAAACTGATTTAGAACTGAACTAAACTAAACTAAACTAAACTCATCTAAACTAAACTTCACGCATGCAAAAATCAAACCCTAACTCATAGGATCTTTACATGCATTCATAAGTGTTATCTCTCACTCCGAATAGTTAACTAAACTCAAGGTGAGTGTCACCTACCATGTGGGTGCCCCATGTACCCCTATTATTTAGGAACTCATATTAGACACCCTCACATGCTCCTAATATTTAGAATTAATTACAAATATCAATTAAAATGATTATTTCATCTAATATTAATCTCTTTCTAATCCTAGTGTTGTGAAACACTTTCCAAGGACTTAGGAGATACATGAAATAAATAATGTTTAGGATGGCAATTAAATGGCATCCTATTTCCAACATTCTCCCACTTGATATTATACATTGCAATTATTCTAAACAAGAAATAATAATTTTAAATCAAGTACAGAACTTAAGGCCAATGACCTTCCTGCACCACAAGAACTTATCTGTAGGAACTGGCTTCATAAGATAATCTGCAACATTAATCAAAGTGTCAACTTTCTCAATTAATACCTTTAGGCCACTTTCAACCATTTCTCGCACAAAGTGATATGAACATCAACATGCTTAGTATGAGCATGATACATAGGATTTTTGGCTAAACAAATAGCACTCTAACTATCACATTCAAGTCTAACTTGCTTGCAATTAAAACCAATATCTTTCCCAAGTCTCTGTAATCAAATTGCCTCTTTAGAGGCATGTGTGGCAGCCATGTACTCTAATTCTATGGTGGACAAAGCAACCATGGGCTGCCTCTTACTCATCCAACTAACCGCAGCTCCAAACAAAGTGTACACATAGCCACTTGTCAACCTCCAACTATCCATATCTCTTGCCCAATCTGAATCAACAAAACCCTGTATGTCCAATGATCTATGCATAATATCAATGTCATTAGAACCATGATAAAATAAGCAGTAATCAAAATTCCCTCGTAAATATCTAAACACCCTCTTAACATAAGTCCAATGTTCTTTACCAAGGTTAGACATAAACCTACTAAGAACTCCCACTGCTTGGGCTATATCTGGTCTCGTACAAACCATTGCATACATTAAACTACCAATTGCACTAGCATATGGAATTTCATAAATTTCCTCATAATTAAAATTAGATTTAGTACTCATGTCTAAATTTGACTTCGTGACAACTAGTAAAGGAATATTAACTAGTTTACTATCCTGCATGTTAAACCGTTTTAAAATAGTATCAACATAATTGCTTTGACTTAAGCAAAGCTTTATGTTACCTTTATCTATGTTGATCTCCATACCAAGGATATATTTTGCAGCCCCTAGATCTTTAATCTCAATTGTGCTCAAGATTTGTTCTTTCAATTCTTTGATCATTACCTTGTTGTTACCAATAAAAAACATGTCATCAACATACAAGATAATAATTAAAAGATGATCATCAATAACTTTTATGTAAACACAATGATCTTCCTCACTCCTAACATAACCAATTTTTAATGCAAAAGCATCAAACTTCTAGTACCACATTGGGTGACTGTTTCAATCCATATAAAGATCTCTTTAACCTACAAACCAATTATTATTTTCCTTTTACAACAAAACCATTAGGTTGCTTCATATAAATCTTCTCATCAAGATTCCCATGTAAAAAAGCAGTTTTCACATCCATTTTCTTTATCTCTTAATCATAAGCAGCAACAATTGATAAAAATAATCTAATAGAAGTTAGTTTAGCAATGGGAGAGAAGATTTCATTAAAGTCAACTCCCTCTCTCTGGGAGTAGCCCTTGGCTACTAATCTAGCCTTGTACCTTTTGAGATTACCATCTGCTCCAATCTTCTTTTTAAAGATCCATTTACAACCAATGGCCTTTCTTCCTTTGGGAAAACTCTCAAGATCGCATGTGTCACAAGTATCCATGGATTCCATTTCCTCATGCATAGCTTGTGACCAAAGCTTGTTCTCATCTAAGGACAAAGCTTCCCTGTAAGAACTAGGTTCATCATTAGTACTCATTAAATCAAAAATACAATAGAAATTAGGTGGGTTATACCTATCAACAGGTTTTCGTTGTCTTGTGGATCTTCTCAAAGGGGTTTTTCTACTTGTTCCTCAATATTCTCATCTTAAGCATCTATCTCATAATAACTCTCTAAACTCTGCTCTTCCAATCCATCCAATTGTTCTTCAACATGTGCATCTTGTTGCTTCTCATTATTTATCTCAAAATGCACTGTTCGAGAAGTATCCTTTTCCTTTGGTTGTTCTTCTCCCGAATAAGCTCTAAATTCCCTGAAAAATCACATCTCTAGATAAAGAAACTTTTCAAGTTAGTGGATTCCAAAGCTTGTATCCTTTTAAATTTTCACCATAGCCTATGAATATGCATTTTTTATGCTTTAGGATCCAATTTAGATTGCTTTTCTTGAGGCACATGAACAAAAGCCTCACAACCAAAGATCCTTAAATGTGCAACAATAGGTTTCTTACCTAACCACATTTCATAAGGATTTTTATCTTCAATAGATGAACTAGGGGATCTATTGATTAAATAACAAGAAGTGCATACCGCCTTAGCCCAAAGTGACCAATCTAGCTTAGAAATACTTAACATACTCCTAGCTCTTTCCATTAATTTTTTGTTCATCCTTTTTGCTACTCCATTTTGTTGAGGTGTATATGGAGTAGTTTTCTATCTCACTATTCTTGCATGCTTACAATAACCATCAAATTCTCTAGAACAATACTCAACACCATTATTTGATCTCAACACTTTTATCTTTTTATCTGATTGTTTCTCAACCAAAGCCTTAAATTCCTTAAACTTATTAAACACATCTAATTTTTTATGCATAAAATATATCCAAGTGTATCTTGAGACATCGTCAATAAATGTGACATAGTATCTAGATTTTCCATTAGAGTCAATATCCACAAGGCCCATTACATCTAAATGAATAATCTTTAATAATCTTTTAGCTTTATTTGTACCACTAGGAAATTTAGATCTAGATTGCTTTCCAAACACATAGTGCTCACAAAAGTAATTTTTTCCATTATTATAATTAGGAATACCTTCAACCAAATTTTTATTAAGAATGGTCCTAAGACCTTTTTCACTTATATGGCCCAATCTATGGTTCCATAGCATACATGTATTTTCAACTTCGATTACATTAGACAAAATATTTACATTAGAGGGTATTCAGCTTAAACAAAGTCCCAATCTGAGATCCTTTAGTAACCACCATATTTCCTTTCACCAATCTACAACTACCTTTGTCAAATGTTAGATGCATTCTAGAATCATTGAACTTAGAGACAAAAAGTAGATTTCTAGCAAGTCTTGGAATATGTAAAACATCATTAAGGGTCTTAACCCTACCATCACTGAAACATAATTTTACCTCTCCTTTTCCAACAACCTTTGTTGTGTTGTTGTCTCCAAAGAAGACATCCCCTCCATCATATGAAGTACACTTAGTGAACCACTCCTTGTTAGGAGTCATATGATAGGAGCAACCTGAATCAATAAGCCAAGAGTTGTCGACAACAGTAATAGAAGAAATAACTAATGCATCATTATTGTCATTGGTGGATTTCTCTG
>VDFB02193867.1:710250590-710299525 GCA_007258455.2 Sequoia sempervirens | reverse complement strand
GTATATATACATATATATATACACATTTAAACAGGAATATATTTATTTTAATTAAGAATAAACAAATTTAGAAATTGGAAATGAAAATATATGAACTTGGTTGAGAATGACTCATATTTTTGTCGTAAGTTGGTAATTTTTTGTGTAGAAATGAATGTATTTTTATAAGGATCATGCTGTGAATTAGCTGACTACAGTAGTAGTTTGTACAATCATTGTAAAGTATTTCCAAAATATGACTAGATAGAAAATACAAAGTGATGGTAGGCATGCTGATGTGTTTCTTATAACTGTTAAAGATGTCCCTTCATATAATTGCAATATAAATCTTCTTTAAAAATTTAACAAATAAGCACGGTTATGCATCTTATGGCATACATCCAATCTTGTTGATTTGTATGGTGTGTTTCCATAATACAATCTTGCAATTTATAGTTCCAGTTTGGTATCTTATTGTTCTTGAATCTTTAATGTTAAGTTACACTTTGATAAATATTTACACTCTTCATTCGCATTCATTTTTGTTCATATCATTCTTAGATCTGTTTAAGTGCATTGTCCCAAGGGACACCTAGGCACCAAATCACTCAACCCATGATCTTAGTGGCCAATTGAATTTTTTTGTCACACCTTTGCACAAGAAACTTTGTTGGAGGGGAATTCCATCATTCCATATTTGTTTTGGTAACTTGAGAATCATAGAAATGTAATTTAGTTTTTCTTGAAGAATTGTCTTGATGAGTTTTCTCCTTTTGCTAGGTTTATCTAATTTGTGGTTATAGTCACCCAATCTGCTTTTACTCCATTAGTTAGAACCATCCAAAACTTGACATAATTATGAAGATAATTAACAAGGAAGTTGTGCCTCTTTAAGATTGATAATGCTATTGATTTTTGCACGTTTTGGGAGGGATGTTTAAACGATATATATATATATATATATATTTGAATTTTTTTTCTCTTCTGATATGTTTGCACAATGCTGGTAATCTTATGTTTGATGAAATTTACTAACATTTACTTTTAAGAAAGATAGCCTTTTTCCTTAAATCAATCATATAGTTTAGATTTTATCTTGGATAGATCTTGCTATAATTTTGGGAAGATGATAGTCTTCCAATTAAGTTAAATAGAAAGAAAGTTTGTCAACATTTGAACTTGTCATATGAGAATAATAAAGGTCTAGAATTGAAGTTGTGAATTTGATTCAGGTAAGAGTTTGGTGAATTAATGTTTCGTAGAAGGGAATTCTTGAATTTGAGACCACTTGGCTATTGTTTAGCTAGATAAGTATCTCACTATATTCTTGGTGATCTTTTGTGAAACCCTTGACAAGCACATCAAGCCTGTAGTTGTGGAGTTAAGCTCTTGAATGTAAAATATGTTAAGACTCATAAGATCTTCATAATGTCTCTTAAAAGTGTTGTGAGATAGATAGACCTCAGACTCCCATCACCATCTCATATGGAGTAAACTATTAACTTGAATCATTGATTTTATATAGACCTTCCCTGTGTTGCTAAATTTGGGTGTTCTTGGCATGAATTACGTTTCAGAAGTTATAAATGCACTTTCTCTTTCTACATTGTTCGAGTGCAAGACTTAGGTTGATCTTGGTACATAAATGGTGTAGAGCAATGGAGTGATCCTCTGTAGTTGATGACTTTATTAGTCAGAAATGTGTGATGAAGTTGTAAATGGTCATGTCAGTGAGACAGCTTGATCATTGCCAATGAGGCGTCTTGTAACCAATGAAGTCTTTCATTAAGCCAGTGAGGCACTTTTGCGAGTGGTTTTTTCATCCCTACGATGGTTTTCCACTCATGGAATCTTTGTGTTATGGTTTCTTTGTGGATGCATTTATGACCTTTCTTTTTCCTTAAATTTTCCTTTGTGGTATTTGAATTTACATGTATTGATAAGATGATAATTCTTGTGTAAGACTACATGGCTAAATCTAATGAAGGCACAACCTTGTTTTGATATACTTTGATTCATTAATGTAAGTTATTCCATTTGAATAAAGTGACAAAATTAATTTAATTCTTCCTCTGTACATTTGTATAAATAATTTTACCCTCTTAAATTAATATGGAGATTAAGGTTTATAGTTGGTAAGTGAGATTTTTTCCAAACATTACACAGACCAATAACTTCATGGAAGGTTTGATGATTTTATTTGATATTGAGAGAGTATGTGCTCTTGGTTGGTGTAAGATCATTTGAGTCGGACTCTCAAATAATTGTGAATCTGTTGACTAAGCAAAAGTTGGATGGCTTGTACTAGCAACTTGCTTCTAATTTTAGGCTTATTATGTGTCTGAGGTCCTGGCTCAAGTCTATTATATTCACTCACATCTTGTATGAGTGGAAGAGGGTTGTTGATTATTTTTCCAAATGGGCTTTTGAGCATGTTGATGGCTGGCAAGTTTGATCCAAGTGGATCGAAATACCTAAAAAAATTAGTCTCAAAATTCATCTAAATTAGCATCATTGGAAAGAGATCACTGACATGATCTTGATGCAACTTGAACAAGTTGAAAAGGAGTTTGAATGCAGAAGTTATGTGCAGTCAAAGGTTTGGTCAAATAGGTGAATCAGGTGGTCAAAAGGGGTGAAAATTTGATCTCCTCAAATCCAAGTAAAAACATTGTCATGTTGAAGGGCTCATCAATACGATTCTGATGCCTTTTGAATTGCATCAAACAGAGTCCGTATGAGCAAGATAGAGCCAGTCAAAGTTTTGGTCAAACTTAGCCAAAATGATGACGTCAACATGTGACATGGCAGGTGGTGATGTGGCAGGAGTAGCGAGTTGGCACTGACATGGTGGAAAAAAAATGGATTAAATCATATTGTTAAAGAAAAAATATATGGCTTAAAAATTAAAAGAAAAGGGGAGGATTTAGTGGGATTTTATCCCTTAAAATCCTCTTTCCTTGCCCATAAAACAAGGAGAGAAAACAATCTGTAAACTCGTATTTCAACAATTAACCCCTTTAAGCCCAAATTACAAGGGGCTTAAAAAAGAACTAAAATAATTCATAAAGATTACTAAAGGAATAAATCCCGAAAGGATTAAAGGCTTGAATTATAAGCCATTCTTTTAACAGGGATTTTATTATCCAAAATTATAATGGCTCATAATTAAAGGGGTTCGTTTTTTTATTGTATGGCTTAGAATTATAAAAGCCAAAGGGGGATTTATTTTTGAAGATTTGTAAATGGTATATTAGTTATTTTTACTGTAAAAGGGGGAATTATGAGGATTATGGAGATTTGTAAAAATCATATGATGTAAAAATGGGAGATATGCAATATTTGCAAAATAACATGGTTAAAGCCATATTAGCAAATAAATTTGTATAAAAAAGGGTCTTATTTTCTTGTAAAGATAGTAGAATTTTCTTGGAGAAAATTGTAACAAGGAGAATTAGTGAAGTTCATTTTGGATAAATAATTCTTTGGAGGAGAATATTGTAAGCACGAAGGCCTTTTGAGTGTCTTCAAGTGTTGAGAGGAGATTGTGAGAAATTTTATGCAGGTTTTGGAGCTTGGATATTGTAACAAGGCAATTTGATTGCTTGGCAACATTAATAAAGCGGTCCTACTTGAGAAGTGGACCTAGAGATGTAGTCCTGATTGGACGAACTTCGTTATCAACCTGCATGTTCTAATCTTCTATCTATCATTATCTCCATTTCTTTTCATTTTTCAATTCAAATTTTGATTTCTAATTACAACATTATAGTAGTTTGATAATCTTTTCAAGTTCTGTAAAGTTTAATGAACTAGTTTTACATTCTCAACAGTTAAGAAGCATAATCATGCAATACTGCCTGGATTGGGAAAAACTGTAATTCAAATCAATTTACAAGTTAATTTTGTAAACCCTAATTTCATATCAAAGTTGAAGGTTGGGAGAGGTTACCCTAGGATTATTTCCAAGATTTAGAGAGGCTAATCTTGGAGGACATGGTTGGGTGATGCTTTTGTTTGTTGGTCTAGTAGTGTGCTTTACTTTTTTACGACTGTTTGCTAGTTTCGGTAGTCTTGGTGTTTTCTTTGGGTGCTTGCTTTGGACCCTGATTGCTTTGTATTGGTGATTTTATAGATGCAATAAATTTTTACTCTCTTTATTCAAAAAGAAAATCATCTATAATTAAATAATTTGCACACTCCTCTTCCTATCAAATATACTCTATTTGGTTCAAAACTTTGATGCTTTGAGGAACATTGCTAACAAGTTTGTTGCTAGCATATACTTGCAAAATGATGCTTTGCTTCACAGCGTACAACAGTATGATTTTACTATGGGTGAAGGTTTGATTGGTGGTCTATTTCCAAGACACCTCATATATTACAACAAGAGGTATGAAGAAATATTTAAAGGAATGTTGTTATCAACAATGCAGGATACCTCAGTTCATTTATATCAAGCTCTCAATAAGAATAGATCTGCATTTTCAATGGAGGAGATAGATAATTTTAAATGGAAGTACCATGCAATTTCCTTCTTGAAAAGTCATACTTTTGTTCATGATTTGCAATTTTCAGCCTCTCCATAAGCTGCAAAAAGGAAATATTGTTATAGTTATTTACTAGATATTAACAAAACAATTCCTTCTTATGATCATCAGCATACAGGAAAGCATGTGGAAACGAAAGAAAGCTCAGTTAATGGCTTTAAAAGAGCAAGAAATAAATCATTATCTTTTTAATTTTGGTCTTTATCCAGTCTAATAGTTCTTTTGGTAACTATATATATGTAATGGGCTTCACATTTGTAATAAAGTATAAAGGGGAATATGAAGATTGTACATTCTATTAGGGTATTTCTTGAGTCTTGAATTGGGGATGATCTTATGTAATGCATCAATTAGATAATAAAAAATGTAAGGTTTTAAAGAAGTCCTCTATTTTTGGGGTAGTTTGTATTGGGTAGGAAACAAGATTGTATTAGTCTATTGTAATAGTCAACCTGACTGTGTTGGTCTAATTGTTGAATTGTAAAAGTCTATTATTCAGACTATACCTGAGGGTTTTCTTCCTATTTCTTTCCCGCCAATATGTCCGCCTGAATCAAGATTTTGTATAAAATATATATTTTAATATTAATAAAATTATAGTGGCCTACCACTTTTGATCAAAAAAAAATTGCACACTCCTCTTTTAAATAAATTAAAAATAATTTATTTAAATTACTTATTTTTTCTAAAATAAATAATTAATATTTATTTATTTCTCAAACTATCATTTTGAATTAAATATTTCTCTCCTCATCAAATTCAAATTATAGGTCTTACCCCATCTTGAATTTTCATATCCATTGATCTTGCAAATCAATCTCCACCATTGATCAAGTATCAAATGAAGCATATAAATAAAAAGTTTTTATTTCATTCAAATCCCTATAACTTTTATTATCAAAAATCTCTCTAGCACTCTTATCACTATATAAAGCATTCAAGTATTCAAGAATTATCATTATCATTTATCAAGTGTAGGTATCATTTATCTTTGGCCATTTTTCATTATCATTGCATTATATCATTATTTTTCTTTCATAGTTTGTTACTTTGAAGAGTAACAACAATAGAGTAAACCAAAATCTTAGCTATGATGACTTTTCTTGTTATCTAAATTCTATATTTTAAACCAATATCATGAACTTCATTGTGTGATTGTGAGAGTATGAGTTTTACATTGTTGATATTTGCAATTTACATTTTCATCATTCACAAATACTAATTTATTATAGTTATTGCTTATAAGGTTGATAATTATTAATATATTATTACATTATTATAATTAGTATATTTAGAAGTTAGGATTACTAATAATATTATTATTTTTATAATACTTTTAAATTATTATTTTTTTGGTTCGTCATAGTAATATTATACTATATTATATTATTCTAATTATTATTATTATTATATTAATATTAAAATCACTAAAATATTATTATCTTTTGTATTATAATAGTAATATTACAATATTATATTAATTATTAATTTTATAATATAATTATATTATATGTTTTTGAGAATACATGCATCAGATGGCGAACAAAGGCACTTGGCGGGTGCGTGCTAGGGTTTTGAAACCCCAATCATGCCTTTTGTTATTGGTGTTGCCTCTGTGCAACTTTGGGGGATATTGTTTGTTTGTTCAATCCACGGTCAAGGGACCACGAAAACTCTTATTTTTCCTATTTCTATTTGCAGTGCTTTCATGGAGTGATTTATTTACAGGAGGACAGGTTTCTTGTTTAGATCGGGACTTTTCTTCCTATTTTTTGCTGCATTTTTGCTCTTTTTTTTTTGTCTTCACTTGGTTTGGAGGCATGGAGTCTCCTTCAAGTATGTTTCCTTTTAGTGCAATTGTGGTTTATTATTTTTGGTGTTCATTCGAGAGTTTTGGGTTGCATGTAAAGGGATTGGTTATTTTCCTTGGC
Source organism: Sequoia sempervirens (assembly GCA_007258455.2). Classification (NCBI taxonomy): domain Eukaryota; kingdom Viridiplantae; phylum Streptophyta; class Pinopsida; order Cupressales; family Cupressaceae; genus Sequoia; species Sequoia sempervirens. The sequence goes on along the minus strand of VDFB02193867.1, from coordinate 710,293,065 downwards.
ATGGCTCCCCATGGGGTTTTGAGTAGGTCAGGTTTTTCATCTCTCATTCTATATGGTGAGATGGAGTGCATGCACATGGTTAATCATGATGATGGTTCTTCAAATTTTGGTGTGTTTAAATTTCAAAAAGTAAATGGTTATTTGGAACGCTCTCAAGACTACTTAGTTTTGGTGATTCAACTAGACTCAGTGACTGAGGAGATGGATTATTTGAGCAACTATGTTTTGATCTACAAGTTCATGGGGATGAGGGTCTCGTTCCCATTTTTAGAATCATGGGTTTGGAGGAAGTGAATCTTGAAGGTGATTTTGACATTATGTTGGTGATAAATAATTTTTTCGTGGTTGATTTTTCCTGTTTATTGGAAAGGAACAAGGCTTTTGAGGTCAGATCGTATTTTTACAATCAGGTGGGTATTTTCATTAAACCATGACATGCATTCTTTAACTTTGTGGAAGATTTTCCTTCCAGGGTTCCTATTTGGGTGCACCTCTTGTGCCTGCCTTTGGAGTTTTGGAGAAGTGATATTTTGTAGATGATTACCCTTTTTCTTGGGAAGCCTATTGGACCTTCACAAAAAAAATTGAGTAAAAGGGTAATTTATTTCACCTATGTTTGTGTTAAAATTAACTTGAATAACTTGTTACCAAATTCTATAGAAATTTGTGTTGGGTCTTCTTCTTGGACTTGGCAGTTGAACTACGAGGCTTTTCCTTTCCGCTGCAGGATATGCTATGAATATGGACACTTACAAAGGAAATTCCCTAGGGTCACTCATGCTTTTGGTGTGGGTAATGCTCCCTCTTCTACTACTCTAAAGAAGGATAAAGGGAAAGCTCCAATGCAGAAGGTGTTGGCTGATAAGAAGGGATTTGTACCTTTTTATTCTTATAACAAGTCCAGGGGATTAAAGTGAGCCCTCAAAGATAGACAAAAGGATGATACCTCCAACAACTTTGAGGTCCTTGATGATTTGGCTCAGGAGGAGGGTGTGCCATCAAGTATGTAAGTGTTAGATGGTGGGTTGGATAAGGTTCACCTAGAAAAATAGGAAAACATTAATCTTAACCCCTCTTAGTTGGGGGATCAGGAGGCTCAAATGGACATAGATCTTCCTCCCTTTTCTCTCAAGAAAGTGGGGGTGCTTGTGATACCAAAGGTTAAAGAAAGATCGAACATTCCTAGTTTTGGTCTCAATACTAAGAAGGAGATCATTGGCAGTGGTAAAGGTAAAGCCTCTCCTCCTACCTTGGGCCTACAACAAAAACCCCCTAAGAAGGGGGCTCCTAAGAAGCCCCCTAAAGTTGGACATAAGAAAGATTAGGAGAAGGTTAAGTTAATTGGTGATAATTTCGTTGAGTCTGGATCAGTGAGAACCATCGATTCTCATTTATCCCAACCTCAAAGATGATTGTGCTATCTTGGAATGTAAGGGGTACGAATAACATCCCTAGATAAAAGGCTATTCATGAGTTGATTCATGTTCATTATCTTGGCTTGATTTTTTAGGAGACTTAGTTATCTATTAACAATATGATGAATTTAGCCTCTAAAATCTAGAGTAGAGGTCAATGTCAATGTGTGGGAGTGTAAGGTAGCTCTGAAAGGGTCACTTATATGTGGGATATGTGTAGATTTGTTCACATTTGGTGGTTTTCTAGTAGGCAATCTATTTCTCTCGTTACTTCTTGCTTGGAATCTAGCAAGGTTATCCTTCTCTCTAATATATATGCTTCAGTTAATCTTCTTGGTAAGTATTTGCTTTGGTTTCATATTAGATTTATCCACTCTCTTGCTCCTTTGCTCCCTTGTATTGTAGAAGGTGATTTCAATGTTATCCTCTCATTAGAGGAAAATCTTGGTGGTTCAACTCACCTAGAACCCTCTTCAGAGCTTCTGAGGGACAATATTGCTTTCTTAAACCTTGTTGATATCAAACCTTATAACATAATGTTTACATGGAATATTAGGATAAGTGGGGAGGCTTCTATCTCTAAAAGGTTGGAAAAATTCTTGGTTTCTAGCTTTTGGGTTGGTGAAAGATGGTTGACTAGCTCTAAGATTTTAGATTGGAGAGGATCTAATCATTGTCCAATCAAATTCCCAGTAAACCTTTCCAAAAACTCTAAAATACAATCCTTCAAATTCCTACCGATGTAGCTTCAAGAATCATCACTTCATGACCTTGTTCCTATTTAGTGGTGATCTGGGAAGCTAGCTCATGCCACTGTAATGTATGCCTTCACCAAGAGGCTTCAATATGTCAAATATATGTTGAAAAGGCAAAGCAGATATAATTTTGGTAATGTCTAGAAGTTCAGACTAAGAAGTTAGCTCAAGCTCACTTGGATTCCATTACTAGACAGATCTAGGACTATGATCTTACTAAGGAAAACTATAAGATGGAAGTAGTGGATTTAAAAGAGGTGGAGGAATGGGAGTTGTGAAAGGATATTTTTGGAAGTAAAAGTCTCATATCGATTAGCTTCAAGAAGGTGATAGAAATAATTCTTTCTTTCACAATTATGTTAAGGACAAAAGATAGGGTAACCTCATTTTTTCTCTTAGGTCCTCAAAGGGTAATCTTCTTTCCTCCTTTAGTGTGATTTCTAAAGAAACTACTCAGTTTTTTTCCTCTTTATTCATAGAGGAATCCCCTATTGCCTCTAAGGAAGAAGCCCAAATTTTAAATTGTATGAACCCTCTTTCATTTCTAGCGTTGCGAAATGAATGTTTCTTTGATCAAACCTATCTCTATGAATGAGTTGGAGGATATAGTGTTCTTATTGAAGAAAGGAAGGCCCTAGGGCCAGATGGGTTCCTAGTTGAGTTTTTTTAGGAGCTTTGGAATGTTATCAAGTTGGATCTCCTTAAGTTTGTTAAGGAATCTCATAGGAACAAGAAAATCCTAAGAGCCATGAATGCTACTTTTCTTTCCCTTATTCTAAAAAGGGAAGGAGCCAATTCTTTGGATCTCTTTAGACCCATAGCCTTATGTAATATTGTGTAAAAAATTATTACTAAGCTTATTGCAGAATGTCTAAAGCTATGGTTGGGAAAGTTAATTTTTGAGGAGCATGGTGGGTTTGTTGCTAGTAGGCAGATTCTTGATGGGATAGTTATTATGACAGAAGCTATCCATTCCATGGCCTCCTCCAAATAAAAGGCAATGTTTATCAAGCTTGATATGGGAAAGGCTTATTAACATGTTAAATGGGATTTCCTTTGCAATATCTTGCGAGCTTTTGGGTTTAGGGGTGACTGGATTGATCGGGTTAAGAGTTGTGTTAGCTCTTCTTCCTTCTTTGTGCTTATCAATGGAGAGTCTTTTGAGATTTTTGGAGCATCTAGGGGCCTTCGACTAGGTGGCGCCTTATCCCCCTACTTATTTATCCTAATGGTTGAAGGTTTAGGCAAGTTTATTAAATATCATGTGGAGCTTGGTCTTATTCAGGGTTGGAGTTGGGGTAGTCACTTACCCCTCCAATCCCATCTTTAGTTTGTGGATGACATTTCCTTGATGGGTATGAACAAAGTTGAAGAAGCGATGAATTTGAGAAAGACCCTATATATTTATTTGGTAGCTTCAAGATAAAGTATCAATGAGGGTAAGTCCTTCATCTGTTTCTTTAATACCTCAAAGCTCATTTAGAGGAGAATTGCTCATATTCTCAAATTTTGGATGAGCTCGCTTCCCTTTGTTTATCTTGGTATTCCTCTTGCTATTTGATTGATTCCCAAGAAGTTTTGTTAGGATGTTATGGATAAGTTTCATAAAAATGTTAGTCATTGGATGTGTAGGTGGCTCTCTACTGCTGGTAGGGTGACTCTTTTGAAGTCAGTGGTGTAGGATCTTCCTCTGTATAGGTGTGTTGTGCTTTCTACCCTTTCCAATTTCATTAAATATTTTGAGAGTATCTCCTAATAGTTTCTTTGCTATGGTAATCTCCTATTAAGGATTTGGAGCTTGGTTAAGTGGGACACAATCTACAGGCCAAAGTAGGAAGGTGGGCTTGGGCTATGTCAAGTTGATTTAAATGGATAGGCTTTGGTAGAAAAAGGTGTATTGTCAATGGTGTTCTCAATAGCATCAAAATTGGGCCAATTATCACTTCAAAATATCTTAGGGGAGTGGAGATTGATGAAGTTCCTAGATTCAACCTTATGGGGAAGAGTTCTATGATTTGGGGTACCCTTAAAAGGGGATCCAAGCTTGTTAAACAAGGGTTGTTTTGGATCTACAATAGGGGCTCTGAAGATTTTTTTTGGTTTGAATCTTGGGATGGGAATCCTCCTCTTATCTCAACACATCCTCATTTGCAGGCCTTATGTAGGATGTTTCTTGATGTTGGTTGGTGTAAAGTGGCTAACTACAAGTCTTCTCAAGTTCTAAACTTGGCTATAATGTACAGGTGGGAGGATCCTCAGGAGTGGCCCCTAAGGGGCTTGATTGAGGAGTGTTAGGAGTTGGCTAATATTTTGGCCGGAAGAGTTTGTAATTCTCTTCTAGGGTAGAATGTTCTTGCCTAGGGGTTTGACCCGAAAGAGAATTTCTTGGTTGCTTCTGGGTACTAGGTGTTGGAAAAGAAATTGTTCAGATGTGATAAAGTCCCTTGGTGAAAGCAAGTTCACAATAAGTTCTCCTTGCCTAAATGTAATTTATTCTCTTGGCTTGTGGTGCAAAATAAGTGCCTCACTTGGGAGAATCTTCAAAGGAGGGGATTTCAGGGTCCCTCTATGTGTGTTATGTGTACCTACAATGAAGAGAGTGATTTACATCTTTTCTTTCAGTGTTCCTTTTCTAGAATGATTTGGAATTTCTAGTGGGATGTTTGGAATCAAGCATGTAGACATGCTCCTTTATTGGCTAATTTCTAGAATGGGTTGGAGAATTCTCCAGCCAAGTCCTCTTTTCTTCATGTCGCTTGAAAAATCAATCCTAGTTTGATTATTTGGAATATTTGGTTGAAATGAAACAACAAGATTTTTCTTGATATGAAGCTTCAGGTGCGATAGCTATGGATGAGGACATTGGGGGCTCTTCATGAAACTCGTGCAACTAAATGTGACTTGTCTATCCTTGTTGATCCTGATGATATGAGGATGGTCTAGACTTTGGGGCTTCCTGTTGGTGATCAGAGTGGGTCATGGCCTAGGCAGGGATGGATTGTCAATAGGAAGATTCAAAGATGTGGTTATTGGCAACCCCCTCCTCTTGAGGTGTTAAAAATCAACATGAATGGTTCTTCTAGAGGCAATCTTGGGCATGCTAGTAATGGTGGGGTTAATAGAGATAGTTCAAGGGTGGTTGAGTTTTTATTCTCTATTTATAGAGGCATACAAACCAATAATTTTATAGAGGTTTTGTCTATTCTTTTGGCATTGAAACGGGCTTGTGCCCTTGGTTGGAAAAGGATAATTTGTGAGTCTAATTCCCAATTTTTTATTGACATGTTGAATAAGTGACAGTTGAACGAGGTGAATTGGCAACTGGTCGTGATATTCAAGCAAATCATTATTCTAGATGAAGCTTTGGATTATGTCACCTTTAGCCATATCCCACAAGAATGGAATAAGGTGGCCAATGGGTTGACTAAATGGGCATCTAAACAAATGGGGACTTGGAAGGATGACTGGGGAAGCCTTCCAGAGGACCTCTCTAAGTTGTTGGAGGATCTTTTTATGGAGGATATGAGATATTTTTTTAGGGTTTCTTGATGGCTCTACTTTTAGTATTTGACCCTTGGTGGGTCTATTGTGCTTCTTTGCTTTGTATTGTAATATAATATTATAATATATATTAATAAAAATAATATTATTTATATTAATATATTAATATAATTAACTATTATATATTAATTAATTTATTAAATAAACTTAAAACAAAAACAAACAAATTAATAGTTATATTTTATAGTATAACTATTAATCTATTATAATATAATAATCATATAATAATAAATTTTAATATATGATAATATTAATATAACTATAATAATGTTAATATAATAAATACTTATTAATACAACTCTATAAGTATAATAATATTGATAGTTATAATATAAATAATTAATATATTTTCAATAATATTATTAATATAATAATATTGTTTTTTTAAATGAAAGGTAGGGTGTCTATATATATTTATATATTAATAAAAGATGTACAAAAGTATTTATTAAAATGATTTGGCTCTCATAAGCCAGATTTAGCTTATAACCCTCCTATTCAATCTATACATTAGCATAACATTTTTTGTTTCTATCCCATAATCCCCAAAAAATACATGACATCTCCATGTTTCTTTTCCCAAAATTAATACATAGCTTGAATACCATTCCTTCTATCACCTTAGTAACTAACAACTAAAATATTTTTCACTTTAAATCCTGTTTTCTACAAAAACATACATATCCCTTCCCCTTCCACAAGTCATAGCTCTAGCATGCTCTCAACAGGGTATCATTTGAAAGATATGCCTCGTTTTACTACTTTATTTGTAGTGCATTCAACAACCCTAAAGCTTTGCAAAAGGTCTAGTAGATTAGAGATGAAGATAGAAAGAAGTTGGGAAGGAAAAATTAACCTATTGGTTTCTGGTTCCAAGATTTCTTACCCAATTATCCTCTTGTCAGCCTTCTTGAACTGATGACAATGCCCTTTGAACACCAATTGGAACACCATCTCATCAATTTCTTTTGAAAATGGTAATTCCCAATCATTAACTAGGATTGACGCTTTGTAGTTTTGTGGCACATACTTCATCTGCATCTTGTAACAAGTCTCGCACCTTCTTTGGTTAAAACAACCACAGACATATGAGATTTCCTCTGACATATAGGCAGCCCTCAAACCTTCTTGAAGATATCGTCTTTCCAAAGAAAATGCAATGTGTGTGAAAGCCTCATTGAAATTGAATAAATGCATTCTTTCATGCTTTAAACTCTAAAAATCATGCCTTTAAATTATTACACTAACCCTTTGCTCCTTCCCAACCATATTAAATTGGCTTTGGCATACAACAAGATATTTTTCCATGCATTTTCATAATGAAAATGTTAGATGAAATAGATTAGCTAGGCAATGACCCAACTTGTTCATTTGTAGATCTTGCTTACTAGAGATTTTATGCTTTTGCACACATTTAATTTGTGCCATCGATAAAAGATTGTACCTGTACAAGCAACAAACATGATTAGTGTTAAAAAACTAGCTTCCCACTATTGCCAATTGATTAACACATGTCGTTGTGACTAATCTTGCTTATGCATGAGTCATGTCCTCATGTCACCAACTTTGTTTTTAAAAGCATCCCTTATTAACACTTGCTCGAAAAATAGTGGTACACTTTAGCAATTCTCCAACTTTGCAGTTGAGCAACAATTCAAATTAACGAGCTAGATTTAAAATTTCCCTCTACACCCAGTATATCCATCAAATGAGGATGCATACTATGAAGGTCATAATCTCCCCACATTTTTTTTGTTAACATATATTAGTCTAGGATTGACCTCCTTCAAATTGGTAACATCCAAATTTATCTAGCTAGGATGTGAGAGATTGATCTGCTAATATTCTTTCTTGAAGGCATGGGAATTTTTTAAGGACCTCACCATCTTCAAACAATTCTGATTCTTTCTGATCACAACTCAAGTTAGCAATATCATCAACCAATTTATTTCCCTCATGATATGTTTGAGAGATTTGAATATATTCAAAGGAGGATAAAAGTGCCCATGCCTTCTCAAGGATGTATCTTAATTTCCAGTTACAAATACTCTTTTCCTTGCACTTGGGTTAACAATCAATGAAGAATCTCCTTCTACATGAATCTTATTAATATTAAGAGCATCTACCATTGTTAGCCCATACAAGAGTTTTTGAGCTTCCGCTATGTTATTTGTTCCAATAGACAAATGAATTATTTTAGCTACAAGTAACGATCCCTTCCAATCATGAATACAAAACCAGCACCTAACACACCGAGGTTTCCTCTTGAAGCTCCATCAAAATTGAGCTTATAAAAAGTTGGGATGGGGGGTAGCCACCTAATCTTACTTCTATCTACCTTGGCAGAATTCGACATAAAGTAAGATCCAACAAAAGGTAAAGAAATGTGCTTCCAATGATGCATAACAAAATGATCCCAACTAGTAAACAAAGAGGAAACTATTTTGAAACTCCTAACATACGAGTTTGAAACTTCATAAATTACTTGCTCAATCTTCTCCTTACTATTTTGAATTGGTGCAGACTGATTCCTAAAAATGCGTTTGTTTCCTTCCCACCAAAGTGACCAAATTACTATTGTTGGTGTCACTAACTAAATACATGCAAAGAGGGATGATTTATACAAAATTGGCCAACTAGTGAACAACTCCCATAATGATTTAGGCATGGGAAAAGATACATTCAATTTCCCCAATATAAAAGTCCATATTTCATGTGTCACTGAACAAGTAACAAACAAATTATCCACTGACTCATTTACCTCTTTACACAACACATATCTAAAGGCTTGTGCTATTCATAACTTCTCCAACTTGTCACTTGTCAAAATTTGATTTCTTAGAGCCAACTAGGCAAAACTACCAGCCTTTGGATATATCATTGAACTCCAACAAAAAATATATGCTCTCTAAGATTAGGCCTGAGATACTTGAGAGATAATTGATTTATAACCCTACTTAATAGTATAGCTACCATTCTTAGAAGGAGCCCAAATCAACTTATTTGGGTTATTAGAAAAATAAAAAATTCTACTATTCAAAATGCTTGACAAGGTATTTTGTAGTTAGTTGAAAGAGTTGTTGCTAAAAAAACCTTCCATTTAACCAATCCTATTAGCGGATTTGAGGAAAGAACACAACCCTTTAAGGTTGTCCCCCGACTTGTTGATAAACACTGCTCTGCCAGTTGCAAGTCCTGATTGGAACTAAGAGGAGGTAAACCATTCCGTGAGCCCTTCCAAAACAAGACCTATTCACCATTATTAACTTCCCATGACAAGTATGGGATAATAACATCTCTACAAGACAAGATGAAATTCCACATAACTGAGCCACTTGTAGGATTAGATATTGTGAAAATTTTGGATGGGCTATCATTATCTAAATATTTATTTTGCATCAACTTACACCATTTCAATTCTGGTTTAGCATACATTTTCCATGCCAACTTAGCCCCTAAAGCCATGTTCCCTGCTGACAAATTATGCATCCCCACTCCACCATTGGACTTGTCTAAACACAAATTTTCTAAAGATATTAAAGGAATTTTCTTCTTGTCATCTAAATTACCTTTCCACATAAATTCTTTTATGAGCCTTTCAATTTGAAGATAATAATATATTATTATTATTTATTATTATATAAATAAATTATTAATATTAATATATAATAATTCACTACAATGTTTACATGAGTTAAATATAAATGAATTTATTATTAAAAAAAATAAAGGAGAAGGATATATACATATATAAGCTAGTTCATAAAACAATAAAAATAAAATAAAAATTAAGAGCATCTTTTCATCCTATTCATATTTTATTATTTATTTATTTTAATAATGAAACCCATTTGATTAAGCTGTTTGGAAAATTTTATTTTATGGTAATCTTATAGCCATAAGTCAAACATGACATTCGTGGACTTTTCATTTTTTTTATCATTTGGTACGAGTTAGAAACATATATGTTAAGCACTACATGTCGAGCTCCCCAAAGGAGACTTACTAATTATAAATTATACTATTTAACATAATTCATTTTGAATTTTGGATCTATATCCACAAATAATACTATCACAATTTACTTTAAAAAAATTAGATTTAGAATTATAAAGAATATAGCTTTGGTCTAAAATTTAATAATTAATTTTTTTTTATAAAATTTGTGTTAATATTTTGACTTATTTTAGTAATCTATCATAAAAAAAATAAATTAAAAATTACATAAAAAATTAGAAGTTGAATCATTTATTTAAGATTATGTATTATTTTGGGGAGAAGCACCTTCTTCATGTACATATTCGTGATGTAACATTGTTGGAGTTGTTCCTTTACAACGTGATAAGAGCGATGGGGGAGGTTTGTTGGGGCACAACAGTCACAAACAAATTTGTTACTACTCAATTTCAAATGGAAGCAATCAAAGTCATTGTAACTCTAAGCAAAAATCCAGTGGTCGATCTTGTGGGAGATGTGATATGCATTGCAAATATAAAGTGAAATGAAGACATGAAATAGACAATCACCCTAATGAGAGATGAATTGGTTATAAATAATATAGAGACTTATGCATTCTTTATGGGTCACCAAAAAAATCTTTTCACACCAACACAAATTGAAAGGCTACAAGAGATGGCAATATAATTTTTTTGACAATATTTAAGTATAATGGAAGCTACCTCAATGATAACAATTTGCCAAAAAAGAAAAAGATTATGTATTATTTTTGTCAAGATTTGCATTCACCATAATTAGAATTAAAATTGTTTTTTCTTAATGTGGAGATGTCTTAACTTATGGTTGTCATGGAATGATGTTTCTAATCTAGTACACATTTATTATAGTGAAAAGTCTTTATGAAAAGTCATCAATATATATGAGTGTCTTTCCCCAACTTATATATAAGTTGGACTCCACTTTTTATTAAAAATCTTTGAGAATATAATGACATGACATATTTAAATATTCTAAAAATTAAATTATTTTATAATTTTGAATATTTATACAATTTCATTTCATTTAATACAATTTTATTTCAATTTATATGTTTTAATTTTTTTATAGATTAAATTTTATTTTATTTGGTATAAAATTTGGCTATATGTGATGATTACAACTTAGTTTTTATTAATATAGATTAAGAGTTTAACTAAGAACGAGACACTTTTTTAATAAGAATTCTTTGAAATTTTGTATGTATATAATCATCTAAACATGTATGTATAATTTTATTAAATTAATTATTTCTATTTTAAACACTTTATATAAATCTAATATTTATTTTATTATTTTGACTTATAACATGATATCCCAACATCAACCATGTTTATTTAAATCTTTTTATTTTCAATTTACTTGTTCATTCATTATAATATTTGAAGATAATTTTTAATATAATTATACAAGCATATAATTTATTTTTTAAACTTTTAATTCTTGATTACACACAAGATTTTTATAAATAATTTTATTTAAAATAATTAAATTATATAAGAATAATTTTATATTGTTATTAAAAAAATATTTATATAAAAGAATCATATTACAAAAAATTAAAGGTATGCATTGCCCTTTAATTGACCCTTATTTATTTAGTGCAATCTATCTAGAATGAGGGATTTAAACTATGTTGAACATAGAATATAACATTATAAAATTTTAATTTGAATCATCATATTTGTAATTAGATCCTTTTACTTTATAATTATTACTAATTAGATCCTTGATATACTACTGCTATAAGAAGTGAAAATGAAAAAACAAACTTTGAACTCATTTTTAAGAATATTTGGCCTAATGCTTAATTTTCTTTTAGTAATGCTAATGGGGCCTCGAGAGGCCTTGCTGTTATGTGGAATCCAAACAAACTATATGGTAGTGAACTATTTAAAACTAGGAATAGTCAAGGAGTTCAATTCACCCATTTTGACTTTACTTGGATTTTAATCAATATTTATGCCCCCAATGTAAGGAATTTTAGGAAAGCTCTTTAGCTTGAAATTATGGATTGATCATGAACAATAAAGAGGCTTGTTGGTTTTTGGCAGGGGACTTTAACTTTCCTTTATATCCATCTAAAAAGTGTGGGGGTCTTATGGACTATTTTGATAGTATGGCAGACTTGGTAGACCTATTAAGTACTACAAGGCTTGTGGATATGGATTTATAGGGTCAAAACTACATTTGGAACAATAGGATATAGGAGATAACCTCATTCAGGTAAGACTATCATTTCCTTTTTCCCCTAATTGGGCTACTCTCCTCAACTCTAATTTACAGGCTCTTCCCTAGATTGTTTCTGACCATAACCCCCTCCTACTCATCTTGAATGAGCATTATGTTGTTGGTCCCTTTCCCTTCCATTTTGAGACAATGTGGAGTTCTCACTCAAACTTTAGAAATAAAGTTGCTAACTGATGGAACATCCCTATTCATGGCTCCCCCTTGTTTAGATTTTTTCAAAAACTCAAGTTTATAAAAAATATGGTAAAAGGTTGGACCAAGTGGGTTTTGGGGGATGTCTTCCACCAGAAAAGAGATCTCTCTGTTAAACTTAAAGAGACCCAAACAAGAATGGAGAATGGGGATGTAAGTGAATAAACCTGTTAGGAGGAGAAGGGTTACCACACAAAATGGGACAAAAATTTGAAAAAAGAAGAAATATTATGGAAATAAAAGTCCATAATTCAATGGTTGAAAGGAGACTACAACTCTTCCTTCTTCCACATCTCTGCTCTTAAACACAGAAAAAAGAACCAAATAAAGAATTTGATGGATGATTTGGGAGTGGAAGCCACTACTCTTGCTTAGATTGGCCAATTGGCCTTTGGATATTTTTAGCATGCCTTATGTAAGCTTGTCGGGGTCCCTGACTCTACTTCTAATGACCATTTATTGGAATCGATTCTCCCCACTCTAACTAACTTGGATAATGTTGTTATTCTCAAGGCTATCACTCTTGAGGAAGTTAGACTAGCAATTCTTAGCATGGGAGATTTCAAGGCCCTTGGACTGGATGGCTTTCCTCCGACTTTCTTTTAGGAGTATTGGGAAATTATGGGAGATGACTTATTCCTTGCTGCCAAAAGATTTTTTAGGTCAGAAAAACTTCTAAAACAACTTAACCATATCTTTTTGGCCCTCATTCCCAAAAATGAAGACCCCCAACCATGGTTGTCTTTAGGCCCATTAGCTTGTGTAACACCATTTACAAGATGTTCTCCAAAATTATAATCAACCGCTTGAAACCTTTTCTTGATAAAATGATTAACCCATGCCAAAAATGATTTGTCCCTAGTTGCCACATTTTGGATGTTGTAATTTCTTTGCATTAAATCCTTCACTCAATAGATAAATGTAACTGTGCTAGTATGGCTTTCAAACTTGAAATTTCCAAAGCTTATGAATTTTTTTTGTAGAGTTTCCTCCTTAAAGTATTAGCTAGGTTTGGCTTCAATCAAATAATGGTGAATCTCATTTTTGAATGCATATCTATAGTCAAGTACTCTGTGCTAGTCAATGGGGTTCCACATGGCTTCTTCAATGTTGGTAAAGGGATAAGACAGGGAGATCCCCTTCCCCCCTATGTCTTTATTATGGTTGTTGATGTCTTAAGTCATAATGTTTCAAGAATGTTAATGGATGGGTCTATTAAAGGTGTCAAACCCACAACTTCCCTCAAACCTTCAACTATATAACAATTTATGGATGATACCATCCTCTTTGGGAGAGCTTCAGTGGTGGAAGCTAGAAAATGAAAGAATTATCTAAACAATTATACCTCCAAGTTGGGTCAATGCATAAAATACAATAAGAATATGATCTACTCCTTCAACAACACACAAGCCCTTCAATATAGAGTGTCTATTGTGTTGGGCTATAAGAGTGTGTCCCTTCCTTTTGTGTACCTTGGCCTCCCTCTCACAGTTAAGGAAGTCTCACCTAGTTTTTGGAACTCTGTCCTTGAAAGAATACAAAGAAAATTGGCTGGATGGAAAGGCTCTGCCCTTAGCCATCTTGGTAAATTACAACTCCTAGTTGTTGCTCTTCAAGGGATTGTGGTGCATTATCTTTACATTTTCACAATCCCTAGATATATTGTTAAGAAATTTTAAGAATTCAAAGGAATTTTCTTTGCTTTGGTATGGAGGAAAAGAATAAATTGGCTTGCTAAGTTGGGATATTGTCTTCCTTCCTAAATATGGTCATGATCTTGGCATAAGAAAAATCCAACCTATTAATAAAGCCCTGCCGTGAAGGTTGGTTGGAACCTGCTAAGGAACATGAAGGACTGGTGCATGTTTCTAAATGTGAAGTATCTCAACAACATTCCTTGATCAGTTGTCTCTTGAATGACCATCCTAGTGGCTCTCTGATTTGGAACAATATATGTATGATCAAAAAGCTATTGCACTCTAGGTTGAGATGGAAACTTGGTAATAACAATAAAATACCCCTCATTCAATCCGACTTTAGGAATTTGATGGCCCCTTCCATGGTGTTTTTTGGCAAAAATGTGAGAGACTACTTATGTGGGCCACTTAGTTCCATGAAGTGGAAGATGCTTGGGAGTTGTTGCCCTCATTCCCTAGAGTTAAGGTACCTGGCTAAGACTCTTCAGGACATTCTCTCCCTAACTATAATTCCTATTTCTACTCGGGTGAATGAATTCTACTAGACCAAGGAAAGTGAAGGTAATCTCTTTCTAAAGTTTGCTTATAGTTTGTTGTCTCTGCAAGGAACTCGTAATAATATTTGGAAACATGTTTGGAATAGGAATATTACACCAAAAATATTATTTTTGGTGGATGGTGAGTCACAACAGGATCCTCACATAGGACAACCTAAGGAAAAGGGGATTTCAAATCCCTAACAGATGTATGCTATGTACAAATGATGAGGAGGTTTGTCCCTCACCTATTACTCCACTATATATTTTCTACTGAAGTTTGGGAGTCTTCCTTTCAAAGGTTAGGTATCCATTGGACCATGAATGTTGATCTTAATAGCCATGTTGATAACTAGATCAGTCCATATCACCACCCTTTACCTAAAGAAATCTAGTGCCAAGTCCCTCGCATTCTATGCTAGTGTCTATGGAAGGAAAATAATAACTAGATTTTTCATAAATGTGGAAAAAATCCCAAAGGAAGTCTTTAGTATTGGCTTTAGACTTATTACTGAGAATGTATCCCTGTATGTTAGGAAACCCCTAGACAAACCTCCCTCTATCTTGGATATCACTATGGCCAATTCTTGGAACAAGACCTTGGATCTCAACTCCTTTGACAATTCAAAATCTTTGGCTAGGCTTAACATTGTTTGGAAACACCCTTTTAATGGTTGGAACAAACTTAATTTTGATGGCGTGATTAAAGATAATCCTAGCTTGGCTAGCATCAAGGGCATTATCAAAGATCATAATGGTATATTGGTGGCTAGGTTTGTTGGTGGCATCAAGATACAAACCTCTATGGCAGTAGAGACAAGAGCACTCCTGAGTGGATTCAGAATTGTTGTTACTCTAGGCATAATGAACCAACATATGGAGGGAGACTCCAAAGTTATGGTTGATTCCATCAATAATAATTATTGTCAAGGGTGGAATATCAGGGACATTTTTTTGGATATATAATTCTTACTCAACAAACTTGAAAGAATGAAATTAACCCACATCTTCCGTAAGGGCAATAGAGTGGTTGACTCTTTGGCAAATTTGGGTTCTTCCTAGGATTCATCTAAATGCAAGAGAAATATAGTGAGCCTCCCCTTGAATTTCTAGGTATTTATCTTCAAGGAGCAAAGGAATCTTAACTATTTATGATGATGTCTAACATCTCGTTCATGGACTAGTACACTTGTCATCTCACCCTTGGCCTCGATATGACGTGGAAAATGTTTGATGATACAGATGGGTACGTGTGGATGAGATTGTGGTTGGGATTTTTGGTTCTACCTAGTTGGTTTCCCCATGGGTTTAATGTGTGATCTTATCATTTTTACTAGCCTTCTCCTTATTGTACAAGCCTTATCATTTGGGATGTGCGGGTGGCTAAAATCTTACTCAAACCTTTGCTTAATTATGGGCCAATAAAAGTAATGATGGCCTTTCTCTTTGCCTCAAAGTACTTAATCAATGCTTGCAATGGCTCCGTAACCCTAAGCCCCTCGAAAATGCCTACTTGTACATGGAAAAATCTTACTGCCTTAATTAGGCAAGATTTTCAATATTTTTGACAGTTATCCTTTTGATAATTTTTTTGTGTACATTGCCCTTCTGTATTTTAAAAAATACTATTTTGCTTACTCTTGTGACCATTTTCTATCTGTGTGAAAATGGGAGGAGACTGCATGAGAACTGAACCAGGATCCTGTGAAGAATTTCATTAGGGATGCTCTAGTTTGGCATATATGTGTTGAAGGTGTATAACACCTTTAATGGATTGTTTAAAAGGGCGTGACAATAAAATTTTATCCCAGTTTACGAGCACTTTGTGTGACAAAAGGGTCACAGTGGGAGGCATTTTATTTGAGATCAATGACGAGGTTATTGCAAAATCTACGAGGCTATCGTGTTTAGGACAAAAGCTTAAAACACATATGAAAGTGTAAGACATGAAGAATTTGCAAATATTCTTTAGGGAAAATGAACGGCCTATGAAATTGCATGTAGGTTTTGACTAGAGCAAGCTTCCTACTCCATGGTATCAGGTGTGTCTAGTTTTAATGAAGTATATCACTTTAGAAGGTTGGTTTAAAGTTTTCTATTTTTTACCATTTGTCGTTGTTGAATCACCTCTATCATAAAATGCTTATTAGTTTCCCCTTCTTCTTACTTCCATCCCTTGAGATTTCAAATAAAGAAACCATGGAGCTCACAATGAAAAATCCTAATAAACCACCCCCTTCACCCTTGCATCAAGGGCTTATCCTTTGTCTTTATCATTTCCACCTTGCCCTCTGCCCGTTGAAACTCATTTTTGTTGTTAGAATTGAGGAATATGGGCCCTCTGATCTATCCCCTACTAAACCCTCGCCGGTTGTCTCTCTTGGACCTGAAAGGAAGATCCCTCACATGGCTAGCCAATCTCTTGAGGGATCCAAACCTAAACCCCCTACCAAAAATAAGAAGGGTGGTGTGGATCTGGCCCAATCCAAGGTTGTCACTAGTGTTTGCAAGCTAAAGAATACACCCACAAAGAAAGAAGGAAAAATGACCATTAAAGCCAAGCTTGAATCAAAGAAAGGAAAAAAGGATATCACCTTTCATGTTGAGGAACCTCCCACGAATAGTGATGAAGACGACTCTGCTTCCAAAGACTCTCAAGGGGATACGGTGGTGACTGTTAGTGTTGATAAGGGGGTGGAATAAACAAGTGTCTGGAGGTACTATAGGCTAGCGAAACACAAAAAGGAAGTCCTCGTGGTTGAAATATCCAACAACTCAAAGCAAGAAAAAGGCCAAAAGGACAAAAAAACATGACACATTCGAGGAGACTGAAGAGTACGTGGAAGGACCTAGTCACTTCCCTGAGATGAATCAGATGGTTCTAGAGGAATCCACACAAGATTCCTATAATCATAAGGCTCGTATGGAAGAGACCAATAGGCCAGGTGCTGAGAAGGATGAAGACCCCAACAACCTACTTGCTCGTGTTGCCAAACTAGAAAGTAAGTTTACGAGACTAACCCGGTTCACAATCAAATTCATCCACCACTTTGTTGTCACTCTGTCGGCGATGTTGAAAGATGAGGTTAACAAGAAGGATGTTGAGGCTGAACCCAACAATAGTTGGGTTTGGGATGATGTGTTGAAACTACTCATGGAGGAGTGGGAGGGCATTGCTAGGTGATGAGGGGTCTTGTCTGTTTTTGGGTGGGTTGTTTTTTATTGTTTCTCTATTGTCTTTGTGTCTAGACTTTATGTTGTAATTGGTTTTTTGTTTTATGATATGAACTCTGGCCCTATGGGATTCTCATGTTAAGGGTACTATCTAACATGTAAAAGTGGTTGAGAATGCCTCATATACCAACCTTCTAACATATAAAAGATAACTATCTTACATACAACAAGCTACCTAAAACAACCTTCTTATGTGACCTCAACACAATTAGAGAGGAAGCTTGGTTCCAAAAAAGAAGATTTCTTATAAATTAATATTCCACTCTCCTTCATTTGTGGCCCCATTAATGGGTTCCAAATATACAATACTTTGTCCAAACAAAGTGATTGAAAGCCACCCACATTCAAATAAGCAATAATCCAATTGGATATACACTTGGAAACTACAAAAAGGTATGTAAGAAAAAATATATTCAACCAGAACCTAGATCGTTAAGGATCCACACTCAATATTCAAAGATGTAACTCTAATAAATGAGGGGAAACACCTAAAAATGGCTTAATTAAGGAGAACAAAAAGTTCTCTTAAGAACCCCTTCTTGAGACCCTATGAATAATTAGATGGTGAGTATCTAGATCTATAGATGGCTTCAAAGAGGGAGCCAAAGAGAGATCCTAAGAAGCCCCACCTAGTGCACTATGAATTAATAAATGAGAAAACTTTGCATTCCTCCATCAGGACACTTGACTAGAATTAGTGTTCTTTAAACTTATACAACATATAATAAATGACCAAGTCCATAACAATCAAACATCTATTTCCATATTCAATTTTCCACTTTGATCCAAGTTTTTGTTAAAAACCCTTCAAAGTATCAATATCAACCTAGATACACACAAAGGAAGGATGAGAGAGTAACAATATCTTTAAAAGAGGAATGTAAAATTTTCAAGAGTATCACCAATAACCTCCAAAAAAGAGTCAAGCCAAAAATGTAAAGGGAGGCTTGGTAGTCTAACCCATTTAAACTAACATCACCAAGAATGATTGGGTTAGAGGGTTAAACTTATACTATTATGGATTAACTAAAAGAGAAACCTTCACCCAAAACTAATGCTTATCCTTAAGAATAAACTTTGTATATTTCTTCGTGTAGTAAATGATAATAAAAAGTATTAAGAATAGAGGTAAATATCTACATCCTTCAAAAGAAAAAAAATGTTATCTTTTGGTTGCCCAAACACAAAGATCAAACAAGTTAAGAAAAAATGATTAAATTTACAAATTATTTTAATCTTAGTATAATTATCTTCTCACTCCAAACTATTTGACCCTATAATAAATAAGGAAATATTCTCAATTTTTAATACCAAGATAAAACCCACAATAAAGGTTTTTACCATCACATAGAATTGCAATAGAGCATCAAACACTAGTAGGCTAGATATGCATCATTACCACAAAAACCCTAGTAAAAGTCTCATGGGAATATTAAAGGGAGGCCAAAAATCCATTTGCAATAAGAATAGATTTCTCAAGTGAAGACATGAGTGATTTTCCCAAAAGATAGAAACTTTGTTGCCCAAGCCAATGGTAGTAAACCTACACGAAGCATTTGAAAGAAGAAAAACCTCAATGGTCATTGAAGAAACTACTTTATTTTTTTAGAATAAGTGTCATGAAGGTGGTCATGGGAGATGCAAGACATTAAAACCCATATTTTAAAATCTATTAGTATAATCATTATTAATGTACACCATCTTAAGATATTTTAAAAATATATCAAATAAAATAAAAAATTATTATTTCTAATATCAAATAATTATTCATTTGCTTCACCAATAAATGAAAAATATCATCATAAAATTATAGTTCATTTATAATTGTAATGGTGAAAATTGTATACATGACACTTTTCTCCCCCATTTTGAACTCACTTTGATTGGGTTATCTTTTATGTAATAACTAGCATGTACAAGACACATTTTTTATGTAAAAGTTAGAAAATCACTTAAGTCTCAACTGATCATAACTTTCCCGTATCTCTAGAACCTAGTGAAAATGAGTCCTACGTTTTTTAATTTAAATTTTAGAATTAGGCCCATGTTGTCCCTCTCCAACTAGTTGTCATCTTTCAAAAAATATTTCAATTTGTATTCTAGGGTGTTATATAAAAAGACAATCCTCAATTCATTATGATAATCAAGGAATCCCCTGGACAACCAAGATCTCTCACCCACTGCTTGTTAATTAATTCAAGAAGCACATATAGCCATTCTTAGTTATACTTGGTTACAATTAGGTATACTATTTGTTACTTACTATCTTTTATCTTTTTCCCAAAGTATTTAAATTGGTCCATGTAGATGTTTTGGCAAAGGGTGAATCACCCTACCTAGTAGGATCCTTAAACTTATTTATCAATACCACCAGGCCTTCATTATAAGTATAAATATCAAGTCAAACCTCTATGTTGAAAGTATAGAATTTTATAATTTGTTAAGTATTTATTGTATTAAAAAGGTCAATTATGTAAACCAAGTTCACTTATAATCTAATCATTCTTCTTTGACAAAATCTAGTAGCTCATGTGATGGTGCAGGAGCACCATTCAATGAGATGGGTCAATTCATGACCTTAAGGTGTAGAATTTAGGACTAAGGTTTTTCATACATTGAATAAGGTCACTAAGACCACTCTTTTATGTATTTAGGCTTAAATTAGTCCAAATGGGTATTTGGAGGAATTATTTTGTGAAACAATGTTGAATTTGGCAAAATTGTTCAAAATTGCTAATACTTGTAATTAGGGGTTTTGGAGGATTTTGATGAGTTAGGTCTTAAGTTTGGTTTAAATAAGGTATAGTAAGATCACTCAAGGTGTATTAGGTTGATTTTGAGTCTCTCAGGGTCACAAATCCAAAATCTTGTAAAACATAACAAAGTATGTAATAAGGTTGTTAACAAAGTAGTAAAACAATGCATTCTAGTATTCAACGGTCACAAGGAGGTTTCAAAGGGTATTTGATGGTAGTTGGTCAATATTTTGAGTTCAAGAACCTTTAAGAAGGTGAATTCCATCGTTGTAGGGGTTGGAAATGATTTTGGAGAAGGAAATCAATAAAGGCATTGTTAATTCTCAAAAATTTCTATTTTTTCTGTCTTTACTTGACTTGTATGGGTCCGTACAGGCATATAATGGTCCGAAATCTGTTGTGAGAAATTGCGTATGCAATTAATATTGTTTGAAGTTTATTTGAAGTTCTAATTCAAGGGGTTGTTAAAGTTATTAGCATTTCATAGTCGCTGCCTTGTTTTTTGTGTTAGAGGGTTTTGAAGGGAATAAAATGAAGATCTAAGCCTTCCACCTACTGTTTAGACCTGTGGCTCAGTGGAAAGGCTTCTTTAGGGAATAAATGATGTTTCTTTGTTGTTTTTATAGCTTGCAAATGCGTGGAAGAAGAGAATGATGATGCCTTAGGGCCAAAACAAGTGGAATTCTATGTGTAAGAAGGGGTATTGAGGGGTAGTTTTGTGAAATTGAGTTTGGAATTGTGCAAGAGATGATTTGTGAAGTTGATTTAGGGTACTTGAAGCCTGTTATAAGATTTATTTGGGTTAGGTAAGTCTAGGAATATAGATTTTCTTTAAAACCCTTATTTTATGCATGGAAAGGGAGGGTTTCTTAGAACAGTGTATACAAGTGCTTGCATCTAAGATCTAAAGGTGGATTTGGTAGTTTCAAGGCATTGGACTTGCTTCCCTAAAGTTTCAAGGGATTTGACAAAGTCGAAAAGGTACTCCCTTTGTAAAACAAGCCTATTTGAGTAGCCTAAGTAAGGGGTATTGTATTGAACCTCATAAATGTTGCAAATGAAACTCATGTAATATTTTAACATGATGAATTACTTGGTAAATGATGTCTAAAACTCCAAGGGTTTGAAGTCTTGAGATGTTTGTAAGGTCTTATACCTAATTTTTGTGTTTGGAACCCTATAAGGGTTTTGAGGGTGAGTTGATGTCTACAAGTTGAAATCCTTTGAATAGGTGATTTACTTGTTGATTTGTGATCAGGTTGAGGGAATTTGAGTGTGTTCACCACCCCTCTACGTCATGTGATTCTAAGTTAAGCTTCAAATGTTATGATCCAAATAGCAAAAAATGGTCTATTACTCTTCAAAATTAGTTAAGCACTTTCATTTCTATTAATTTGTAGTTTTTCAATGTCATTCACATGATCAAACATATCTATAAACTATGTTACATGGATTATTGATTACATGGATTATTGATTTCTATATTCATTTAACCTATTTTTTAGTAAACAATTTTATTTATTTATTTACATTTTGGTAAACTAGACATTTGAACCCCTCTAGATTTATCCTACATCTTTTAACTTTTTATTTATTTATTTATTTTTATCGTTTATTGTTTTTTATTAGATAAGCATGGAAGGGCCTTGATCCCATGGTTACAACAAAAAACAAAAAGGAAATGGAAAAAGGTGGGAAACAACACCACCAATTTATTTTTATCATTTATTGTTTGTTTCAAACTTGATTATCATTTGGATCCACCATTATTTGTGGTTTAATTATTATATCTTGGTTAGGGTTTGGTTCTTTATTTCTGCTACTTATTTGATTTCTAACCACCTATACCTAGATTATGTGTTCTTGCTAAATCATGGATTGCCATGCCCCTTTCTCTTTTGCATCTATCCATGCATATCTTGCTAATTTTAGCATTTTTTTTACGGAGACTCTATAAGTGTATATCTAATCCTTCCATCCTTGAGTCTCTCTTATCTTTTTTTCTTGTGGCCAAGGGTCAATTTTCTACATATTCATTAATTTATTATGTGTGTAATTTTCCTTTCTTTATAGAGTTGGTAATTTATTTTCTTGAACATTGTTATTGCACTTACTTCACTTGTTCGTGTGTTTTAGCTTTCCAATTCTCCCTCTATAAATAGTGTTGGTGATGTTCATAATATGATCATGCTTTACCTTTGAAAACTTTTCCTTCACACGATTTTAATGTACCTTTTATGATAGATATCAATGAGGTAGCCTTATTTTATAGTTGAATATCTAGGGATGATGCTTTATGTGATAGTTATCCCTTCCTTGCTATTTGTGACATTGTTGAACCTTGTAAGCTATTTCTCCTACATTTCATGCATATATACATCTATATCATTAGGTTTATATTATATCAATGTTGCTTCTTATGAGGAAACTAAGGACAATACCTCACATAAGTGACTATATATCACACATGATGAGGTTGTGCCTTATGATTCTATTTCTCAACTATCTTTTTTTATGCTTCATCATATGATCACACTTGTTCTTATCATGATGTGGTTGATGAATATTTACTATGGTGTTACATGATTAATAATGATAGTATAATTTTTGTACCCACTATACGTAATTTTACTCCACCTATATCTAGTGCTTTATCCTTCACTTTTATTGATCCACACAGGGTATGTAATTCATGCCACACTAATCATAATGAGCAGGGTTGTTATTTATACCTTGATTTATTTTACAAGGATACTTTGAACACTTGTGTAGTTGATAACAATACTTTACTATCTTTCTCACATGATGGTTTTAATAACAGTCACACTTCTCAACTTACAAATGATAACATACCTTTATATCTTCTATTGTATTACACACACACATATAATCCTTGAATGTTATGATTCCTTTCTCTCATCCTCATTTCACCTTCTATATATTATGTTTGATGTCGTGTTTCATGTCTTATGTTTCCCCACTCGAGGGCATCCCTTTGTGTTCATCGTCTCCTACTTTGATGATGATTTACTTTCATACTTGTTCATATGCTTCATATACTTATGAATTTCACATCTTATAGCTACATGTTTAGCATTATCACATGTTTTGGATTTTGTGATCTTATCTTACAATGGTTACATGTCCACCTCATGATTATAATGCTCACGTGTTCTTTCCATGTTTATATCTTATCCACACAAGTTGACCTATATTTATGATTTATATTGTTGCATCTTATGCTTGCATGCTTATGATGGTTATAATTTATTAATACTTATCATGGCGACACAAACTTCACATTTACTAATGCGTCAATGTTTCTTATTGAGCATTTATGATGATTATCACTTTTTTTACACTACAATAGGGGCCACTTGCTTCCCCTCTTCACATATGCTTTCATGATCACACCATGCTATCTTATTACATGTTTGTCACACAATGCATCTATTATGCTTATTATGTGATTTCTTAGTTTTCAATTATTATATATATTTTCTTCTCCTCTAATTCCTTGCATCCATTGTAGGCAAACAATTAGAGGGGTCATATATTATCACTAATATTCCTCCATGTTTATGATTGCAGTGATAGAATCAATATTATTATAGCTTCATACTTTTACGAGCTCATGCCACCTTTGACTTTGTGACTCCATGATTTTTCACAAGATCGTGTCATTTAAATTTCACGACTTCATTTAATTTAAATTTTATGGATTTGTACCACGCTGGCTTCATGTTAATTTAGTTTCATGGTTATGATTACAATGAATCTCCAATGAATATACACCAGATTCTTTTGGTTATAATGGACCGAGGGATTCCCTACATTGATTTTATTTGGTTAAAATGAATTTTTAGATCTTATACCATATTTTGATAGTTAGATCACAATTATAATGATTTTTTGAGGGATCTTATACCCCCTCCTTAATTGATTACTACAACTGACTTCATGTTATCTTGGTTTTGTACCCCCATTTATATTCAATCCTTACACTTATTTTGAGATTGTTGACATTTCCCAACAATTATATTAGTGCGTATATTATAAATGATCATTGAATGCCACTCATTAGGTTCTTTTTATTTTTTAGGTTTTCAAACATACTGTTAATTGTAAGAAGAATGTATTGAAGAGGTATCCTTTAAATATGATTATCTAGAATATTTTATTTTCATCTTGATTGCTTGTTTTAATTTGGTATGTATCTTCCTAGAAGTTCAAATATAATTAAATGTGGGGGCAACATGAAATAGAAAAAATTACATACCTTTCACATTTCCTTTTTGTTTGAACTTGCTTTGGTTGGTTATCCTTTATGTAATAATTTACATACAAGTGGTATATTTCTTATAAAATTTGAAAAATTACCCAAGGCTTGAATGATCCCGACTTCCTACATCCTAAGAATTAAAATTCGACTTACTTATTACCTACTTCCCATGCCTAAATCCATTTTGCAACCCAAAATAAAACTAGTTCAAATTTATAACATGAAATTGAACTCCACATTTTAAATCCCAAAATTTTAAATTGGACCTAGGTACTATCCACTTCTAACTAATCATTTCTCAATGATATACGTGTGTGTACATAATAATAGCTAGGCATATTGTGAAATTGCTTGCTATCTTTAATCTTTATTCAAAATCTATTGAATCAGCCTATCTAGGGGTTTGACCAAGGGAGAATCACCTTGATTTGCAAGCTATTAAGAGGTGTTTATTAGGATTACCAAACAGTCATTCTAGGTACAAATACAAAGGCGACACTTTATTTTACAACTATGTGAGTTTATAGTCCATTAGATTGTTTATATCCATAGAAAGTCAAATTTGAAAATAAGTTTAATTTTGTGTCACACATTTTATCTAGGTTGGTTTCAAATGACAAAATCAACCTCTCCAAATTATAAAAAATAATCCAATTCAAATTTCATCACTTTGCTTTTATTGTATCAAAAAATATATAATTTGAGTTATGATTAAAATAATAGATAACCGCATATTAAATATTAAAACCAACTAAAATTTTAACTTATTTCAATTTCCAATAATCTAAAGTTTATATTACATAATAAATCGTAACTCTAAATTATATTAATTACCATATTTATCGAACCTAGCTCAATAAAAATGCACATATATAGAATCTAAATTAATTGCTATTATTTTACTTAAATTTCACCTTATTATACACACAAACACACAAACCTTTTATTTTAAATCCAACTAAACTATTTTCTATCTATCAAAAAATTAATTTCGTTTGAAGTTTAATGATGGATATAGTTGAATATATATAAGTTTAATGATGAAATTTATATATTTATATTATTTTTTATTTAGTTTAGAATATATTTTGAGAGGAGTATTTTTTTGTATAAATATATTGACCAATGACTTAATTTTATGTAAAGTTAGGTCCTTTGTCATATGCTACCTACCTAGTCATTACATAATTTTTTATATTTACTTCTCACTCCATTTAGATGTACATTTATTGCTAAATGTTCACCTAACCTATATATTTATTACATCCACCATATGCACATACTTGGAAATATATATGTAACCATGTAGATTTGATGTATAAAATTAGGTCCTTTATCATATGTTATCTACCTAGTCATTATATAATTTTTTGTACATTTACTTCTCACTCCATTTACATGTCCATTTATTGCCAAACATTTGCCTAACTTATATATTTATTACATCCAGTATATCACATACTTCCATGTATATGTAACCATGTAGATTTGACCTCTCTTATGATCAAGATCATTTCTATGGTCATAGGCTTGACCCTTTCAAATTTTAAATTCAAATTTGTCTTGCTCTTGCCTACCCTTCTCCCTCAAGGGCAACCAAGTACAAATATGTTTGACACATTGCCATGTCCTTGTACGAGTAAAGACACTAAATGCATCCATTCTAATCATCCAAGCATCATTAAAAATCCCTTGTTCTAAAGTATTAAAAGAGCAATCAGTAGTCACATAGTTGGATTTGGTGCACTAAAGAGAGTAATGAATATGTTTACATCATTCCAAGGCCTTTGATTGTTGTGTTTGAGCTTTTTCATATATTTTGGGGGTTAACCTATAATATTTCATCTCCTTGCGACAAAATGTTAACCCTTCTAAGGTATTTTAAAATATTGCTAGCTCTTAATTCAACAAATGGAGAAATGAATAAACATCAATTAGGCAAAGAAAAGAGTGGATTGTACACGTCTGTAAGGTCAAATTTAGGGGCACATGAGAGTTTTCAATTGTAGATCTAACATAGAATATTGAACTTGACCCCAACAGAGCACATGATACTCATAGAGCTAAAGACATTTATCCAATAAAGAATCTCCATTTTCCAAGTTGATATAGACTAGATTTTAGAATCTTCATTATTGACACACATTCTTTAGTCGTATAGCTTAGTACTACAATCCATCACATTTAATTTCCTAGCTTAGCATTTTAAATTGTTCAAGTATTTAGGCTCAAATAAATAATTAATTAGTTTAGGTTAATTATACTTTTGTGTATGCATTTTATTGGATTAACCTAGGTCAAGTTTTATTTTTATGCTAGTTAAATAGAGGCTTTAGGGTTGGTCCTACACCTTTGTATTATAGAATAAAAAAATTATATTCTAGAGGAGGATATGCTAAATTTTTCACATCCATAGAGCTTAATTATCCTATTTTACTATGGTAGAATCCACCTTTTTCCTTTCATTCACTCTTGTAGAATTTACTACTATTAATAGTAACAAAAACAAAATGAGCACAAGGAAACTAGTCATCATCCCAATCTACTACTCATTTGCTCCATCCAACACTAAAAGTGGAAGCTACAACACTAGCTTTTGCTACCAACATGCCTTTGACTAGAGGCACTTTGCTATCATCTGCTCACTAGTGGAAGCAAATATTTGGTTGATTTGAAGGTCTTGAAATCCCACTATTTGGCATGACCTATAAAAAGAAGACACATAACAATTTGTCTAGTCTAAAGATCCACTGTAGTTTGAAACCATTCCCCACCAATTTTCATGTGTGCTTGCATATCCTTCATTACCTGCACCATCATCACAAAAACTCCATTTCTCAAAAGAAAATTGATACTAAACCTACCTTTAGTGTAGAGTTTTATGTAATTAGACTTAGCAATCAACTATAACCCTAAAATGAGAGCTCGACTCTCAATTTTGTTGTTGGTGACTAAGGGCAATTTCCAAGAAGTTGTTGAAATAAGAAGACCCAAAGAATCTCTAAAAATGCAAGTTGTCTTAGATAGGTTAGGGTCACCTTTGGAGACACTGTTAAAATTCAATTTAAGAAAGCTTGGAGGAGGGAGGACCAATAAGCATATTCTTTGAGATGATTAATTAATCAATTTTTGGGCCCCATGAATAAATTAACCTAAACTAATAATCTTAAATATATTACTTTCCTATACAATTCAAAAGCTATCTCATGTAGCAAACATCACAATCCATAATTATGATGCAAAATGTCACATAATACAAATATACAATTGTTACATAATAACCTAAAAAATTGTTTGGAAAACAAGAGTCCCTAAATTTTAGTTCTTGGATTTTCAATGGTTGCTTATGAAGTGGAATTAGAAATTGCTTCCACCAACTTAGAAATTTCTATCAATTTGACAATGCCAATTTTTTAGGAAAATTTTATTTTTTATATTTATCATATCAAGATGCAATATTATAATTTTTAAACAAATCATAAAATTCCTAAAAATTCCAAAAATTGGCAACTAATTTTTTTACTATTAATTACCTACTCTTATAAAAATCATAAGATAAAGCTCCCAATTTTTTTAATAACACCACTAATTTCTCTCTCACTACAAGTTTTTTTTATCATTCCTTATTTACAATCTATAAAAAAAGTAGATTTATATTTGAGAGATAAATACAATGATACGGCCACCAAATTTAACGTGGGCCGACCCAGCAAATCGAGTCCAATTTGGCAACGCTTTTCTCGGGGAGCCCCTAGTCCCCTTGACAAGTACTTATCCAATCAATAAATTAAAATAAATAAATAAATAAATAAAACCTTTGACCAATTAATTATTTTTATTTTATTTAATCTATCCAAAATGGTGTTTTACCATTTAATAAATTACCCAAAAACTAGATTATAGCCTCTAGTCGCGGGAAAAAAATCAAAAGTAATTCAAATAATAAAAATAAAAATTACTTGCACTAAATTTTCAACGTAATTAAAAAAAAAATCCCAAGGCAATTTAAAAGGGCCAAAACATAGAACATGTGGAATTCACGACACCCGAAAGAACAAGTTGGCAAAAGCAGCAGCAGAAAGTAAATAAAAAAAAACAAATAAATAAAAAAAGGGCGGGTGGAGTGTAAAACCCTAGCCTGACCGCAGGAAAATAAGAAAAACACACAAAATATCGAGGTCTTTTGTTGAACTGATGACACATTCAACCCGTAAATTCATGCTGCAATCCCGCACAGTTGCAACCCGCAAAATATTTTCCAGATTCCTCAGCTCAACACCTTTCGTCTGGCGGTCGAATTGCAAATTTTCAACCACTATGCCATTTTCTGTGATTTTTTGAAGCCTTTTATACCGGATTATGGATCATAACACCACCTTTAGTGCGGAGGGCATTTTCTACCCCCTTCATTTGAGCTCACAAGCCCGGAGGAGCCATTGCCACACAAGTCTGTAATCTTAAAACCCCGTAAAGGTTTTTTTCTTTTTCTGGCCGCTTCGAATGGTTTTTTAAAAATAAAAAATTCAAATATATGCTGCATCAGTTGCCTGGTTTTGTTCTTATTTCAGCTCCAATTTTCTTTATATAGATTTTTTTAATTTTTTTTTAAGGTTTTGATTTTCAGTTTGCCCCTTTTTTTGTTACTACTTTTTGTTTTTTTCCTTGGGGTCTGTAATTGCTATTTGTAGCTTTATAAATATCCATTTTGCCCCCGGATTGCGAAGACACATGCATTTTGTGTACCCACTTTTTCTTTCCCCCCCTCCTATGCAGGGCATTTTTGTTCTTTTTAAGCCCAATCTGAATATCTATGCAAGCATTTATTGCCCTGCTTGTCAGAAAATGGACCCTCACACTTAGCTTTTCATTGTATAAGACATATTTGTACATTCAACTGGCGTAGGAAATATCTCGGATTGTATCTGCATTGAGAAGAGGGGTTTGTTGGTTTTTTTTAGTTGTTTTTAATTTTTAATTTTAGTTTTTTGCAGTTGCTTGCAACAGAGGACAATATTTGCAATTCGCAGCTCCTTCTGGCAGAGTTTACAGCATGTACATATTTTGCTGCTAAATCTGTATTTTTGGTTGCCATTAGGTGTTTTTTGAGTGTGCTGTTGTGTCTGCGTTGATAAGAGGGATTTGTTGGTTTTTTTTCAGTGGCTGGCAATAGAAAGTAATTTTTGCTTTGCCCAGACTCCTTCTCGCAAACTTTCTCATTCTGTAAATATTTCATTGCTCAATCTCTATGCTTACTTGCTATTAGTGACATTTTGAGTTTGCTAATTCCCGGGTCTTAGCCCATCCAGTGCGTGATCTGAATAAGCTAAAATTGACTACAAAGGATCATAATATTCGCATTATCTGTTCTGGTGAAGATTTAGACTTTTGCGCACGATTTCGAGGAAATTTCACAGTAACATACATGGGCAAGCAGGGTCCTTGCTACCATTGTGGGATTTCTAGTGAGTTTCCATTCTTTTATCTTCTTCATGGTGGGTTTTTTTAATTCCTCTTAATGCAAAGAGCTGTTGATATCTGGGTGCTGAGGAGTTGGCAATGTATATGTATATAATTGCAAGTTTTGACAGTTTTGTGTAAAAGGAATGGATATTATCATGTTAGTGTATATATGTGGTGGTCAAGGTTGGATTGGCCCAAGGCACTCTAATCGGCTTTGCCCATTCTCAGACTTGATTGATTTTATATATCTGGGCATACTTTCATGTTTCTGTCAGGGATCATGGCAATATTAAAACCAGGTTGGTTGCCACTGGGCAATGATAGAAAATAACATTACCATGAAAACATTCAATATAAAAATAGGAAAAGGCATGAGAATTGAGATTATATAAATCGTTTGCAAAGGGGTGCATGCAAGCATCAAAGAAGGTTTTGACATCAGGCTGAATTTAAAATGAATGGGCGATGCTTTGCAATGTTAGCTAGGTTGGTTTTACAGCTGCTTGATAGAAATCAATTCCATCTAAGAAAATGAAAGATATACAAAGATTAACCTCAGGCTGAGGGTGGATAAAATTCTTAAAGGGAAATTCCCCAAGAAAGTAAAATTTCATATAGTAACAGGATCTTATTATTGCTTATGACAATGAAGTTGTGAATAAATCTTTTTTCCACTTACTAACGGAAACTTGTCAGTATCTAATGGGCAAGGGAATTCTTATTGTGCTGTCAGAATCATTAATTGAGGCATCAAATTGACAATTTTCTTTTGTTTTTCTGAAGTTGTGTTTCATATACGTAACATTCATTATAACCCTACCCTAGCTATTGCACATCTAATATGCCGCAATTTCTTTTGTAAGGTATACATAGTATTAATAGTCTTAGCTGAAAAATTCCTTTGAGCCGCTACACATGATAAGTTGGATAGTAATGCGAGTATAACTAAGCCCTTAATATTGTTTCCCTTTCTTAATGTAATTTCATATAACAAACTATTCTTAATATCATGAGCTAAGCAGTGGTTTGAAAGGTTGAGTAACTTTGTCATTAGTTATGAACAAAATAACAGTAAATGGTCTCTTTGTTTGGTGTTATCTGAATTTAGAAAAGCAATGCTGTTGCTTTGTATTTCTTGGTATAACAGTCAGCGTCTTTCTTCATTTGTGTTCTCCTTAACCCTAGCTTAGCACAAGCATTTTTGAAAGAGCTTATACTGGAGAAATCTGGAAAGGAAAGAATTAATTTGCTAATGCATTTATAAATTTATGTTGAATTGGTATAAGGAGATGAGGAAACTGGTAAATGCCAAGATGCACAGGAGTTGGGAACTGAAATAAGTGACTATATAAGGCTCGTGATGTTTATTTGGGCTATATTGAAAGGATCTTGGGAAAACAAATGCATGGGAACTGCAATGACTTCTAGATAGAAATTGAAAAATCTGATCTGTTCAAAAGATCACAGCATTGGAATGCTAGTATCAATTTCAGCAAGCTGTCTGGTAATAAGTGCATATTCTGCAGTTTCTATTTCAGAAAATTCAGATGTATAAGCAGAATTTTGCCACAAGGCAACTGTAGGGAAAGAGAAGATTCTAACTAAGAAATGGAAACAACTGAAGCAAAATGGGAATACATTTCCTTGGACCATTTTGTCTTTCCTAGAAATACAAGCCTTCTATTGGGCTTGACCTTTCAGTGCTTCTCGAGGATTTTTTTTGTTTATTTTTAGTCTCTGAAAATGGTGTTAGCAAAAGTGACATACTCATTTTGAGCTTGACAGGCAACAAGGTATACCTCATAGAAGGTAAGTAATATATTCGTTTTTGGCTATTTATCAAATTCCAGCATGAATTCAATGATTTAAAATTAACAATTGTAACAATTTTATTTATTCTTCCCTCAATGCTTACCCTTATTATGACACTATGAAATTTTGTTTTGAAACTGTGGACTAACCCTACCAAGCAAGCATTCAGGAAGCCAAATTCCAACCATTATAAGGCAATTGTTGTTTTACTTATCCAGTTCAAACTTAATAAACTCATTGAGGCAAAATTAGATCAGTGGAAGAGTTCTTCAAAATATTTGTTATGAAAACTTGCAGCATGTTCACTTGGTCTTGGAATGTAACAGTTAGTAGGCCATAAAACTGATATTTCGTATTCAATGTGTTAATTCTTTGTGATATATATCAGTTTGGCCTTACTCTGTGACATCTTAAATGGTCTTTTCTGGATATATGTGATGGCAAATAAGTAGAGCAATTTTATATATGTAGAAGCCATCAGTTGTTGGTTCTCTTTCCCCACTTTCCTATGCAATTTAAAGTGTGTTTTCCTCCATATATCCCCTGGTTGGCATGCTCATTGTCTGCAGCTGCTGGTGTACTGTATATCTATATAATATATTGTATTTTTAATTTTTGTTGAATTACTGTGAAAGACAACTGCACATTTGAATTACCATTGTGAGAAACTCAAAAGTTTGGACATAGAGAGCTCACCGTTAGGAATACCTTGGCTTATCTCACTTTAAGAATGTTTATAGTTTTACTTGAAGGTCTTGAAACATTTCAAGTTATGCAATGCAAACCTGCTTAGACTAGGGGAATATAGGACCCTTATGTGTTTGGGCCTCTATTTAACACCAGATTGACAGGTAATGAGCTATGGTTGTCCTAGACATTCCTTAGAGCGAAACTCCTACACTCAATGGCACTTAAGTTCCTTACTCTTCCATCTCAATAGTGGCTCACATATGGCTCTACCTTCCTTTAAGCCTTCATTTCAATAGTGGCTCACTTATGGCTTCGCCCTTGATAATTTTATGTGCACATGAACATGATTCTCCCTAGGGCCTTCAAGTTCTCTTAGAAAAAGGTAAATAAATTCTTTCCATTTGATGATGGGGCTAGTGCCTAGGTATTGTAAGTGTGTTATGTGAGGGCCTTCACCATCAACTAAAGTGACCAAGCATGTGACAAGTCTGGTGAATGGCAACAAGTTCAATAAGACATCCAATTGTGGTTGCCATAGTAATCCTTATGACAACAAGTTCAAGAAACAACACATTTGAGACAAATGAAAACAAAAAAATATATATACAACTTAACTCAGATTTTAGAAGATTAAACATATGCCATAGATTCATACAAGAATGAAAACAAAACAAGAGAGTTCATTTCTAAAAAGGAAATGTAGAAAATAACAAACCGAAAACTTGAAAAAACCTACCTTTTTTGCAAAAATCTTCCTCTACAATCTCTTTGGCAACAAATGGGCTCACACATGCATAGGAATAGCAAACCAACCACTTTGGAAACTTCACCTATCAATTTTTAACCCTATTTGTGCAAAGGCAAGCAAGAATAAAAGTTCAAGGATGAATGATATTTTTGTTTTGCATTCACAATTAGGCAAATCACTTCGTTTTTGTCTTTAAAATGTCTTGGAATCCATGTTTTATGGTTGGGGCGTTTTTAGGCATGTAGTCAAAGTCAAATGCTAAAATAGAAAAACAATTAGAAAAGCCAAAAAAAGCGATGGGTTCATCGTAACATGACTAGTTGGGTGTCAAATTTGGCCCGAGTTCACCCAAGTTTGATTTGGATGATACCATAGGGCATTTATAAAACCTTCGATGGCCTCTCTCGCGTATCAAACCTAGACTCATATCCAGATTGGATTGGACTAGAACTCACCAGTCCAAGGGGTTGAACCAGTAATGTAGATAGTGTAGGAGTTAAAAGTCCCATCTGTATACTCTATTAGGAGTGGACTCAACTGTTTTACCTTGTCCACTATGGGTAATTTGATAAACAGAAAGGAGATTAGATGACAAGGAAGGAACACAAAGTACATCATTAAAAGTGCCTTCTCCCATGTCAATAGAACCCTTCCCATGCACCTTCATATATGTGTTGCTACCCATCAAAATATTAGGTGAATTACAAGGCTCAAAAGAAGAGAATATTCCCATAGATGATGCCATATGATGAGATGCTCTTGAATCAAGAAGCCATCTTCCAAATTCAGTACTTGTAGAGGCCAAGATTGCTTGTCCTTTCATTTTGTGTAGACCATTTGTAACTCCTACATTCCCTGACTGTGATGATGAAGTTGCTGCGGATTGAGGTGTTGAAGAAAAAGAAGAAGACATTGACGAGGGCAGCGAAATGTTATTCTTTTGAAGAAGGTGGGTTAGTTCATCAATCTTCTTATCATAACATCTATGCTCATCATGCCCTAGCCTTTTACAATATGGACATTTCAACTTCTTTTTATATGATTCCTCTTTGGAAGAGGAAGTGAACTCAAGAGTGCTCTGTGAAGGTAAATCCTTACCTTGCTCATTAGATTTGTGGTTCTTATTTTGCTTCTTACCCTGCTCATTATATTTGGGGTCCTTATTTTGCTTCTTACCTTTGCCACTTGAAGCCTTTGGATCTTTTGCAAGAAGAGCTTGAGATGTGGAAGACTTCAATTTGCCCATGTGTGCCAACTTGGCTTGTTCCCTTGTGAGTTGAGCTGCAAATCCATCAAAAGAAGGCATTTTGTATGCATTGCTTAAGGCATCCATTGTAGCCTAAAGTGTAGAAACAAACACTGAATAATCAAGACTTGAAAGAATTAACTATTCATCCTCTTTGGTGACCCCACAATCAGACAACTGCAATCTAAGAGAATTGAGCTTAGTGAAGAAGTCTTGGATATTATCAAAATTTGAAGGATTAAGATTCATAAGCTCATTCTCCAATTTAAATTTCCTCATTTTATCTGGCTTACCAAAGAGACTCTCCAAGGTAGTCCAAATTTCATTAGGATGTGTACAAAATGCAACATGATATCTAAGATTTGGAGAAATGGACAAGATTAGAGTACCAAGGGCTTCATCCCTTTTATCAAACCATTTTCTTTTTTTTGTAGCTCCTATGGGTTTTGGATCTGTGCCAAATGTGATTCTTTGCAACTTCAATTTTAAGTTTTAACAATAAAACCCCCATTTATGATTTCCATTCATGATAGTTATATGTGGTAAGAAGTACAACTTTTGGCAAATCCATGATAAAATCAGAAATTACAATAGAGGAACAACAAATCACCCCTCACAATACAAACAAATAATCCCTTCGTGCCAAAGAAAATGCCATTTTTTTTGCAAATTTACAAGTTATGCCAAAGTACCAATCTGACTTCAAAATAAAATTTTGAAATTTTGGAAAAAGATCTGTAAAAAGTGCATGTATGGACTTGAAGTGCTCTTGAATACCTTCCTAATGTTGCAAGAATCGGGAAAAACAAAATCCAGAGCAAAAAGTTATGAGCTTGGAGGTTGAAAAACAAGATTTGACTTCAAGTTGGAAAATAGGCATCAAACAACAAAATCTGAAGAAATCACCTACACCATTGGAAAATTCACAGAGCCAACTTCCCAGTAGTATTTCATTTTCAAAAAATGGCCTCCTAGATTAAAAGTTATGGCGATTTGAAAAAAAGCCCTATTTGGGCTATAGGGGGGTAAATTTAAGCCCCTTGGGGGTTGACTCTTGGTCGTTGATGTGATTGGTTGTAGAGTTGGGGCAAAAAAAAAGAGCTTGCTGCCAATGGTGGCGGTGGCTTCGCTTGTGGCGAGCAGCGGGTACTTGCGTTGCCCGAGGCTTAGCCCCCCTTCGACAGTCGTAGGTTGCGGGGGTTAAGAACCCGTTGACCAGGTGCTAAACTAAACTCCAACAACAAGTGGGAATTTAAATAATTTTTTTATTAATTAAAACCTACAATATGTGTACCATCCGACGGTGATTTGACAATGACGTACCAACTTGTGCAACAAATTACACTAGACAAAGGTACAAATAATATGCTGCAAAATGTTTGCCTGGTACTCGACTTGTAGACTTGTGACCTATACAGTCCGAATGGATTTGTATTATACGGATTCTATATAGGTGTATGGACAAAAATGGCGATTTTTTAAAATTTTTTGAGGGAATGGGGCAAAAATCTTTGATTTTGACGATTTGACAGTTGATTTTAAAATTTTCGGGCCTTCTAGACGCGATGGCAGTGTCGGATTTGGCTCAAAGTGCTCCGAAAATTCAACTACCTCTTGGATCTGACAACTTTAACCCTACTTGATACCCTTGTAGATTTGACAAAACATAATGAAATTTGACGAGACAAAAGGCAAGCCTGACTTTCTTTGATGCCTTGGATTCAATTGTAAGGTCCTAGAAACCCCAAAATGGACCTAGCAAAATCTTCAAGCCAAGATGAGTTCCTTAGATTTGGGAAGGAATCTGTAACACTAGAGCTTTGATACCATGTACGAGTTAATGGTGAACTCTAAACACCCTAGGAACAACTACTAGACCAAAATATCTTCCACAAGAGAGAAAATGGCAAGAATAACTTGCTTGATTATGGATACAAGACTACAAGATTGAATATATCAAATTAACATGAGAGGCCTTGCTTATAAAGTCAAGGTGAGAGATAGGATTTGACAAGATTGTGACATGTGTCATAATCCTATGTTATGAGACAACAAACTTGACAAAAAAGTCAAAAAGATAAGATATAATAAGATCGTATGTAGAAATCTAAGACTTCTAGAAGGACATCTAGAACCTAAGCTTAACATGTGAATAGGTCTCCCTACTAGGAATTAGCTAGATACAAGATCTTATGCACACTAATAGATAGGATGCAATAAATATAAAAGAAAAAAAATGAGTAAACACTACCCATAACCTGTTGCATAGATGGTTGCTGTTGCACCAAAAGATCGACTTGTTAATGCCCGATACAACTGCCAGAGTTAACGAATTCACGGGAGGTGGTTAAGCCATGTCACGAACCTGAGCGCTGTGCTGCACAACACAAGGAGACCAAGAGTGCACACCTTGCAACAATCCCTCCCTAGTGCAAGTGAGAGTTTAGAACTCGTGACCCAAGCTCTGATACCAATTGTTGCATAGACGGTTGCCGTTGCGCCAAAAGATCGACTTGTTAATGCTCAATACAACCACTAGAGTTAATGAATCCACAGGAGGCGGTTAAGCCATGTCACGAACCCGAGTGCTGTCCTGCACAACACAAGGAGACCAAGGGCACACACCTTGCAACATAACCAACCCTAGCGCTAATGGAGGAAAGGTAGAACATGTACTAAAATTTTGTAATTTTGCAAAACTTGTGGCAAGGAGGGAACATTCATAAATGGAGACATTAGATTCCAAGAGTGCCTCCGTTTCCTATTTCTTGACTTATCAGACACAATGCAAATATACAAATGAAAATGACAGTTGATTAGGGTTTTGGGCAAATTTTTATGATAAAAGAGTCAAGTGAAATGCATTGAAAGTTTTGTCCACCATTGGAATTGCCCTAAAAATGCCTTGACCTTGTTGGAATCACCCAAGTACGCCCATCAATGACTCCAAATAAATCCACTCCCCGTACAAGATTCCAATTCTGAAATGAATCACACCTGGGTATGCAGGATTTTGCTGCTGATTTGTTAACATTGGTTGCTGGAAGAAAGAGGCAGCTTCAGATTTTATTTCATCTAAATATTGTGTTGCACTGCCGCATTCTTTATTCAAGGAAATAATTCCATTAATATTTCTTTTGACAATCATTGATTGACGCAAAACTTTGTATCTCTATCACCTTCTTTTAGACAGTTTTCGGTTGATTTCTGTTTGCTGAAGATTTCTTCTTTTTCCAGAATTCTTTGCAGATTTGCCATGAGCTCTTTTTCAGATCGAAGGGTGCTCCTATCACGATCAACTATCTTAAAGATGTCATGAACATCAGCTATTTTGGATTCCAATTCTGTATTTTTGTGGAACATGTTATCGATTGTGTTTTCATTCCAATCCTTGAGATGAATTTTCTCATTTTAGGTTTGTAGGCCATAGCAAACATTTTTGAGATGTTGCCTTGATCTGGTTCATTCCACCAAACCTTTACAAGGTCTTTTGAGATTTGGATATTATAATCACATTAATTCTATGCTCAACAGGGATGCATCCCCAGCTCTCAAACTGCCATCCGCATCCACAATGACGTTTTGGGTATGGTGGGAGGGCAGGGGACATCTCCTGGCCATCTCCAAAATTCTTCATATCTTTGAAATGTTTCTGAAATGTGTTGCAGTAAGAGGAAACACTGTGGGTATGTTTGGCTGTCCCCAAGATGGCTGGGGATGTCTGTCCACTGTCCCACAGACAGCTAGATGTCCTGATGGCAAGGGAAGTCTGTATAATGTTTTAAAAAATTCATTCATAACATTAAAAAAGACTGTTAAATAAATTATGGCAGCATTATAATACCATTATAACATGACAACATTATAACAGCAGCAATAAATATATCATGACAGCAGAGTAACAGCATTAAAATTAATCATGACAGCAGTGACAGTAGTATAACAGCAAAACTATATAATGATTCAGATTCATAGCTAGTGATATATGTTATAAAACAGTTAACACTAACAGCAATAGTTTGAATTTCTGATCTTATTGTTCAAACTTTAACTCAAAGTCTCAAACTTCAATTTTCTTGATATGATATTAGAGTCAGTTATTATTGTCAGTTTCAAAAGAGATTAAAGGTGCATTGGCTATGGTCCAGAACAATGTTGTATTGTGTGAGAAAGACAGACAAATAATTTTTTTTTTGAATGTGGTTGGTGTGCAGGCTTCTGCAGACATCATCTAGTATCATTTTAACAATGTCATGTTATATTGCTGTCCATTAACTTGTAGAAATTTGACTCTCTCTCTCTCTCTCTCTATATATATATATATATATATATATCGTAGTAACGAGACTCGGACTCGACACGGACTCAGCGAGGGTGACTCGACTCAGGACTCGGCGCAGTGAAAAACCCAAGAAATTTAGAGATTTTTAATGATTTAAAACTTGTTTCATGCACCCTTTATTAAACCTTAAAGACACAATAACATCATCAAATAGAAGCTAATTTGATCACATACACAAGTATACATCGATCACATAAGTATAAACGCAAATTGTAGCTGAGCTGCTGAAGGAAATAGCACGCTTAGATATATAGTCAAAGACTCAAATGTATACAAAACTCATGGAATATGAAATCCATGACATCAAATGTTCCAAACAAATATGAAATATCAAAACAATAATTATAATTCTATGGCTCAAAGTAGCCTTCATCCTTCCACGAATGCAACTAAGATAGGTCCTGGATGATGCAGTAGCCATAATCTCAAGTTTGAGGGCAATTGCCCCAACGGGGTTGAGGGGCAGTGCCCTTTGCGGGGGTTTGGGGCAGTGCCCCTAGTGGGGCCCTTTGCGGGGGTCTGGGGGCAACGCCCCTAGCGGGGTCAAGGGGCAGCGCCCCCAACGGGGTCAAGTGTGGAGCCCCTGCCACCAAGCCCAAATTAAGACCTCCAAAACCATACAAACTTGCCTGTGCGAGTTTGCTTGATGGGACTCGCTTGGACTCAGCGAGTCCGGCAAGTCTGAGAGGCTTGACGAGTCTTGCTAGGACTCGTCCAGACTTGACCGAGTCCGAGTCCGAGCCCCCCAGACTCGGCTGGTGTGACTCAACTAGGGACTTGCCAAGTCTAGGTGAGTCCTGGTGAGTCTCGTTATATATATAAAATAAAATAAAAATTCATGTATATAATATAAAATTCATATATATATATATATATATTGCTGTCCCTCTGCTGTCCTCCCATCTCTGTCCCCAAAACACTGTGGAACATAGCATTAATTTGAATCTAAAAGGGGTTCTCACCAGAGAAGAGCACTTCTTGATGTTCATTAAAATAGGACAGTGATCAGAACCAGCGGATTTGAGAATTCCAGAGTATATTTGCAAGGACTGGTTTAGCCAATTGTTGGAGGCCATAACTCTGTCAATTTTTTTAGCTAATAGCCGAAGTCAGCTCTCCTATTGGATGAAGTAAACTTACCAGATTTAGGTTCAATACCCCATACATTGTTTTTACTTACAAATCTGATAAAGTCCTTCTGGGACTGGGTTTTTTAACTGGTTCCACCTCTCTTCTTGTCATCCTTCAAAATATATTTAAAATCTCCGGATAATATAAAATTTTCCTCTAAGTTTTGATAAAGGAAAGTATAAATTTCATTCCATATAGCCTTCTTCAGAATGAGATTGTTTGGACTTGGAGCATAAATATTTATGATGCTGAACTCCATCTTTTACTTCAAACCCTGCATTTTATGATATCAAATTCCTATTTTTCTGAAGAGTCGAACCAAATACAGATTTTATATTCCATAAAACACTTGATGCATAAATAAAATCTTGCTTTGTACTTTGTACATCATTTTTGATTTTTGCATTCCAATTTGTTGGCATATTGGCATGTGCTACTGACAAGGGATTGGTAATAACTTGTTTTTGGTTCTTTTTGTAGATTATTTGTTCATCTCAGGTCAATAAGACAAGCTTTTCTAACAAGAGAAACTCTAACTTGTATGGTGCCTTGCCTTAGACATAACAAATTTTAATTTTCTACATAATTGTTTTGGTATAAATTTTGGCAGAACAATTTTTTCTTTTTCTTTTGATTCACAGTATGTGTGAGAGCTTCTTGAGATGTTTGTGTTTGTTTCATAATAACTATGTACCATGCCTTGAGATGTATGAAACCATCAATGACCTCTGATAATAGCCAAAGGAACTTGAACCATTGTGAATTAAAGCCAATATGAAACACCAATGTCTTGAGTATTTCCATCTAAATAGATAGTGCACAACAAAACATATTACCCTTACATTCTTCTACACCTTAGAGATCATGCACTTTATTTTAGATAGTAAGACTGAAGAAGTATTCTACTTCTAATGATATAAAAGTCTAAGTTGCAATCTCACTATTCTTAACTTGATAAAGATTGGAATGAAATGGGACACCTTTGCTAAATGAAGCAATAAAATAGGTGGCTTTGGGTGTGAATTACCAAATTAATCTTGCTCAACTTATAGGATGCCATAAAAGCTACCTAATAAACTAAAGGAAACATATTGTGCTTAAGTGAATTTTTGCCGTTTGCTGCTGTGTAGCTTTTCTGGAATCATCCTGCATAATGTTTAAGCTGTTTGACATTTCAGGCCTCTCTCAGGGCCCATCATCAAGGTCTGAAGAAATAAACCTGTGCTTCAGTTACTGGAGAAATATATTAGTCAACTAAACTTTGTATTCTCTGACTGTTGGTCCAAAGAGATCACTACAACATTATGAACAATGATGAGTTTTAATGAAAATTATTATCTAACGTAGCCCTTCTAGAATGTATATGAACTTTTCAATAACATAATTTTCTAAACCAGGGTGAAAGAGTAGATATGATGTGCTTAGAAATGGAAGGGATAATTGCTATGATTATGGTTGCAGACTTGCAGTAATCGTGAGAAAATTGTGATTTCTTGCCTCTTGCCCCTTTTCCCAATTTGTTTGAATCTAAAAATCATGAGTTTTGGGAAAAATTGAAATCACTAACAGAGTTTTTGTCGATTTATTCCCAAATTTTGTGAATTTGTGATTGATTAAATCACTAATAATCACATTTTCTGTATTTTGGTCATAAATCTGCAAAAAATCATGATTTTTTCTTTTCAGGATATTGTAATGCTAAGTGCAATTTTTTTTGTGGTTTTTGCCTGCTTGGTGATTTTTTCCTTTTTTCTCCAAAAACCCTAACCCAAGCCTGATTTTTCCCCAATTGAATTGTGTTTTGTTGAAAAAATACTTTTATCTTTTGTTTTGCTGATTTATTCCCAAGAACAATTCTTGCTGCTATGGCCATGATAACTGCATCCGGTACAGAACATACTATAGTGAGCTCCTAAAGAAGCCTTCAATGAATTGACACTAAATATTAAAACCTCTGCTCCCCATTCATAGTGTGGCCCCCTATGGAACAGCTACAAAAAAATGGCTCAAAAAATTTGTAAGCAACCCTTGGGAAATAACTCAACAAATTTCCAAATTCGTTAGTTTTGTTACTTTTTAGTATTTTACTAGTTAAATAAATTTGTTGCTTAGAGTGATTATAAACTGAAAATGAGTTCACCTCAGAAATTGATGACCTGTTTGATGAAATTTGAAGGATTATTGATTTAAACAATAATGGTAGACATTATCAGTTCAGATTTGTGGAAAATTTGCTCAAAAGGCTGGCCAATAGGATTGTTGATTCTTCAACATTTTTACAATTTCTTGATCACCTTGATGAGACCAATGACAATGAATGACCAATGCATATTATTTTGTCCTTCAGAAAGTGTGAACCAACTCATATTTATGTC